>CAEGAG010242631.1:0-52647 GCA_903067065.1 Brachyrhaphis terrabensis | reverse complement strand
TCTGTAAGTTAGTGTGTTAGCATTAGCCTCAGCTAAATAGTATCTTAGTTTAGTTCTTTAGCATTAGAGGACTTCATCTTACAAATTAAGTAGTACAGGGGTGTCAAAATCCAGTCCTCAAGGGCTGGTGTCCTGCAACTTTTAGATGTGCCTCTGCTGCACCACACCTGAATAGAATAATTAGGTCATTAGCAAGGCCCTGGAGAACTTATCTACACAAGGAGGAGGCAATTAAGCCTCATAAGATGGGTATCAATGTAGCTGAAGTTAGCATGTTAGCATTAGCCTCCTTTAATAACCATATCAGTGTAGCGATTTATCATTAGAAGAACTAATTTTACAGATTATGTATAACAAATGATGCGGTATTAACATAGTTGACGTTAGCTTGTTAGCATTAGCCTTTGCTAAATACTTCATTGGTGTATTGCTTTAGCATTAGAGGAGCTAATATTTAGGATTAGTGCTTTAGGCTCAGCAAAGCTGATTTTTTAGCTAGCCTTGCTCACCACCTGTCACCTCTGCAGATATACCAAGAAATAGATTAGAACAAAGTGTGACAAAACAAAACCAAAAAAATTTAGTTTTCTTCTCTGATTCACTCTTCAGAAATTTGATGCTGAGCTTTTTAAGATCGCCATGCCGTGCCTCTGCGCCATAGCGGGAGCCATTCCTCCTGACTATGTGGATGCTACCTACTCCTCTCACACTGAGAAAAAGGCCTCAGTCGACGCTGAGGGCAACTTTGATCCCAAACCAGTTGAAACCACAAAGTAAGTTCTCCTTATTATAGTTTTTTCTGTATAAATTTCAGCATTGTAATGGATGTAGATTTGTTTTTGGTTATTACACTACAAAAACACTTTTCACATTTTACCAAGTATTTTTGGTCTGGTTTCTAGTGGAAATGATATAAACTAACTTAGAAGTAACTTTTCAGCAAGATGTTTTATGTAAATAATTCCTTAATATTGATCAAAAAGTTCCCGTTCCCATGTTTTAAGAGAGATAATCTGCCAGTGGAACTGGAACTGGGTTGCTAGGTAACGGGCTGGGCGTGGCTGGGGTTGCTAGGTAACGGTGCAGTGGAACATTCTACCAGTGGAACTAGAACTTTTGTATCAATATTAAGAAATTGTTTACTTAAAACAAGCTTTTTTTTATCTTGCCGAAAAGTTACTTTTAAGTTGGTTTATTTTATTTCAAGTTTACTAAGATATTTGCACTAGGAACTAGACCAAAAATATTTGGTAAGATTTTGTGTGTTTGCAGTGTAGAAGTTAAATTTCACGATGTAAATCAACCGTTTTCAAAAGCTAATCTGGATATTTCAGATACTGAATATACATTAAAGACAGTAAATTCTCCCACAGCACCATCATACCAGAGAGGCTGGATGCTTTCATCAACAAGTTCGCAGAACACACTCATGATAAGTGGGCTTTTGAAAAGGTCAGTGAAAAACAAAATGTAGCATCTGATGAAAATTTAGTCCTGTCCTTAACGTTTACCTCCAAATGGTTTCCCAGATCCAAAACAACTGGACCTACGGAGAGGTTCTGGACGAGAACGCGAAGACTCACCCAATGTTGCGGCCGTACAAAACGTTCTCTGAAAAGGTGACGATTCCTCTGTTTCCTGAAAAATTTGTTTTTAAGTGATTTTTTTTTTTTTAGTTTATTTTTCTTTGGGCCTCAGGACAAGGAGATATACCGCTGGCCTATTAAAGAATCAATCAAGGCCATGCTGGCATGGGAGTGGACCCTGGAGAAAGCCAGGGATGGAGAGGGAGAGGTGGAGAAGGCGGCGGCGACACGCAAGATTTCCCAGACTGCTCAGGTACAACACACAGCAGAAAAACATGTATTCATGGGAGTTTTTACACTGATAAAACGCAAATAAGTAACACAAATTACTTCTTTATTCTCCTACTAATGTGATCAAAACATATTTCCATCTGTAAAGAGTAAAACTGCGCAATAAATCCAGCAATTTGATTTTCCACCAATGCTCTCCTTGGGTTTTAATAGTTCAGAGTGATGGCAGCAGGGCAGCCATCTTGTTTGATTTTTTTTTTTCTTATTTAATGTTTATAACTTCTACTTACATTTTGAATTCAGATCAATGCTGCGACAAAATATTAAGATCAAGTTATGATTTTATATTTTTTATTACTAATAAACTTATATAACTTAATAAAGTCATATATAAGATGATTGATATTTGTTTTTATTTGCCTTTAGGCCACATATGATCCCAGTCATGGCTACAACCCTCAGCCAATAGACATCACAGGGATGGCTTTGTCCAGAGAACTGCAGGTATGCAAATTTCTTTGATTATCATCATATTATGCTTTGAAATCTTGACAAATTGTATCTCTTTCTCTTCATGCAGTCTATGGCTGAGCAACTGGCTGAGAACTACCACAACACCTGGGGCAGGAAGAAGAAACTTGAGCTACAGGCTAAAGGCAGGAGTATCGTCTTGTTTTAAAGAGCATCTATTATGCAGAATTCACATTTTACATGTGCAAGATCCTGGAGGGCAGAAAGCTGCTCACTAACAATAATTAGCTTTGGTTTTAGCTGTCAATTTGTCAACATAACGCGCTAAATCTTAAATGTACGCCTGATATATAAAAATCGAACGGTGACAACTAGATAACAAGGTCCAGGAGTAACACATTTCACAGCTCAGGAAAAAGATTTAATACAAAAATGTAATAAAATAATGAGGCATAGGGAAGTAGATTAGTTATTCTAGCTTGACTATGACAACCTGAACATGTAGCTGTGCTGTGGAATTTCGGTTTCGGTTCAGTAAAAAAAAAAAAAAAGGTGACCCATAATATATAATTCTTAGGTGACTTCACACTTCTGTGAACTTTGTACCTGACAGCCATCTTGGTAGGCGGTTTCTATGAGCTGCAGAGCTAACAAAATAAGCTTAGCTGATGTAGCTTATATCTGCTAGCTAAAACAGACATGTAGCCTAGATGTTTGTTACTACATGTACTTACTCTGCCAGTCACCAGAACCTTGTTATTCACACAAAGAGTTCTTACGTCCTTTACAAAGCCGTTTTAATATTGATTGTGTGCGTCCATAGACTTCAGATGAAGATCCTCCATTTTATACGCAGTCTTTGTGTTCGCTAGGCAGCTAACTATGTCATAGTATGAGATTGGAGACATCTTGTCCGCATCGTCTGACTATTTTCCTTCTCCATCTCATACGAGTTGATCCTGACAGGAGTCATTTTGTTCAAGTATCTTTCTCCTTTGGTCAAGAGCGTCCACATTTTCTTTTTGTTGGTCTTGAAAACATGGTTTGTTTTGAATAACGCTGTGATTGTCTACTAAGAGGGCCAGATATTCCCACAGTTCAGACTTGTGGGAATATCTTTAAGAGAGTCCTGATCAGGATAATGTTGTCCACCAGGTGGCGGTACACACCCTCTGCTAGTGCCATACGACACCCTGACGGCCAAGGAGAAGGCCCGCGACAGAGAGAAAGCCCAGGATCTGCTGAAGTTCCTCCAGCTCAACGGATACGCTGTGACGAGGCAAGCTGGACAATCAATCAATCAATCAATCAATTTTATTTGTGTAGCACATTCCAGCAAAAATCAGCAAAAAACTAAGCCCAAACAAGCCTTTTTTGCTGATTTTTTATTTATTAGTTATGTTTGTCATTCTGAATGGATTCAGTTAACATGCTGGTAATGCCCCACATGCTACAGTGTTTAAGTTAATCTTAGTATTTTTGGTTAATATTAGCTTATATTTCCTCAGTTTGCACACTGAATGGAGTTATTTTATGTTTGTAAATATGCTAGTGATAACCCTCATCCTACATGCTATCAACATGCTAGAGATTCAGTATGCTAGTGAGAACCCTCATGCTAACAATAACCTAGTATGTAAAATAAATATTTTAGCTAATTGTTGATTTATTAGCTATGTCTATCATTCTGAATGGATTCAGTCAATGTAAGTCAACATGCTGGGAATACCCTACATGCTACTTAAGCTATTTAAGCTAACCTTAGTATTTTGACTACTTTTAGTTGATACACTGATGTTAGCATGCTAAATAGAATAAGTCTATGTTAGTCAACATTTTTGTTCACCTCAGCATTGTTGCTAATTTTCAGCATCAGAACGGTGGGTTCCAACTGACAGGCAGGACCTTTTAAATTTCGTCAGAAATGTTCTCCTTATGTTTCAAAAGCAACTCTAACCAGGTGGGTTTTTAGTATAGATTTAAAGGAACTCAGAGTTTCGGCTGTTTTGCAGTTTGTTCCAGATGTGTGGTGCATAGAAGCTGAATGCAACAATATTTTAAAGTCTATTCTCTGAGCTAATGTAGGGACAGTAGAACTGGGGTGATGTGCTCCATCTTCCTGGTTTTAGTCAGAACACCAGCAGCAGCGTTCTGGATCAGCTTCGGTTCACTGACTGTCTGTCTCTTTGTCCCGTCCTCAGGGGCATGAAGGACATGGAGCAGGACATTTCCTCCATCGAGAAGCGTTTCGCCTACGGATTCCTCCAGAAGCTTCTCAAATGGATGGACATCGCTCAGGAATTCATCGCTCATCTCGGTGCGCTGGTTTCAAGACCTAAGCTCCCATTTCATTCCTGCGCTGAACTAATGAGCAACTTGTTTTCTCGTTGATTAACAACAGAGGCCGTAGTTAGCAGTGGCCGCGTAGAGAAGTCGCCACATGAACAGGAAATCAAATTCTTCGCCAAGGTGAGCTGAAGGAATTTAGCCTTGAATGAGTTTAATGTTAATTTACTTTCAGCCTCAAAGGAAGCATTTAATAGCCAGAGTTTGGAAATATTTCGGGAGTAGTATTATGTTATAGCGAGATATAAAACTCATTAAACAAAAGTTTTTCATTATAACAAGATGTAAAATTTGTTAAAATGACAACTTTTCTGGTTATACAAACATATAAAATTAGTTGTTTCACCTTTATAATGATATACAGAATTTGTTAAAGAAGAAAGTTTTACACTAATGGATGCAAAAATAGTTAAAAAAAGAGAGTTTGTTGTTACAAAATTATATAAAACTCATTAAAACGAGGAAATTTCACGTTACAAGAAGATAAAAAAAACTTGAAAAGGAAGAAAGTTTAATTTCATAACGACGTGTGAAAAGTTTCATGTTGTTTAGCTAAATGCATAAATGCTGCCTCAGATTTTAGATGGCTGTGATTCCTGCCAGAAAGTTTTATTATCAGAAAATACAGGGTTTTTTAACTTCAAAATTATGTCTTTAGATTACAAGAAAATATGTATATTAATTTGATGTAATTATATGTTAATTACATCAAATTAAATTTTATTCTCACACTTCCTTTGTGTTTTTGCAGCTGGACGGTTCCTTTGGTCATTTTCTTATCAGACACTTTTTAATTTCTTGTTAGCTTGATTAGCAAAGCAGCTTGAAAATGAGCATCAGAAATAACATTTAAACCAATTCTATCTCGATGTCAAATTTATTTGTATAGCACATTTAAAACTAAGTAAGTAATTGTTTGAAATAAATTTTAAAAAAGCCGTCCAATTTACTTGTGTTACTATCGTAACACAAAGCAGAGATTAAATCAGTTAAAATAAAGCAGATTAAACAGCAAACAGGGAACAAGTTGAGTAAAAGTATATTTTAATAACAAAAATCAAACATTTTCCAACTGGTGGCCTCCATTTTGAAAAAACACTGGCCTATCAGGTTATTATTTTCTGTTCTGAAAGTTTAAACGTCGCCTTTCCTTTTCGCTAGATTCTCTTGCCGCTCGTCAATCAGTACTTCAAGAACCACTGCCTGTACTTCCTGTCCACTCCTGCCAAGGTTCTGGGCAGCGGCGGCCATTCCTCCAACAAGGAGAAGGAGATGATCGCCAGGTGTGTGTTTATCGGCCGCTCGGACCGCGTCTGTCCTCTCCTGCTGCCATGTCCCTCCATATCTCTCGTGTTCGAGATGACCCGTTATTTCCTTGACCTCTCTTATACTTTTTGTGTACCTGAAACGTTTGACCTTTGCCCCCTCCTCACCATCCTCCCTCCCTGTCCCTGCTTCTCCTCTTTTCTCCTCCGACCTCAGTATCTTCTGTAAGTTGGCTGCCTTGGTGAGGCACAGAGTTTCTCTTTTTGGTAAGAAATTTGCATGGTGGTGTCGTTTTTTTTTTTTTTTAATCCTGTCTTCCTCCTGTTTTTCTTTTATTTATTCACTAACGATGTTTTCCACTTTATCATTTCTTCCCACATCACTGAGTTTCCTGTCTAACGCTTCTTTCTCTTCAGCTCAGCTCCTGCTTGGCTTCTGTTTTCTGCAGTTTTGTGATTTTAAAAGTTGTCTTTTTATGGTTTTGAAGACATTTATCAAAACAGTGCAAACAGAATAAATCAGGTTTAATATGGAGAGAAGTTTGTTCCAATGTAATAGTAGGCAAATATTTAAATAGAAAAATAAAAAGTAGGAAAAAAATGCATTAAAAACTCTGAGAGTAATTTACAATGTGTATGCAATAGAAAAACCTACGTTTATGCAGTTTTCAATTTTTTCAGATTTTATTTTTATTCTTTTTTTTAGATTTATAGGTTAAAAATATATTTGTTTGCCTTTTTTCATTATTTTTCAAATTGTTTTTTTTTCAGATTTAAAAAATGTTTTAAATTGTATGTTTTCAAATTTATTTTTTATATTTACATTTAAAAAATTACTATTTCAGATTTTTTTGTTTTCAGATTTTTTTTATTTTATTTTACTTTTTCAAGTTTAATTTATTCAAATTTTTATGACTTTTTAAAAATCTTTTCATATTTTATTTTTTAAATATTTTTTTCTGATTTTATGTTTTCAAATTTTATTTCTTTAGATTACTTTTTTCATATTTTATTTTTCCAAATTATTTTTCCAGATGAAACATTTAAAAAAATGTTTAGATTTTACGTTTTCAAAAAAAGAAAAAGTTCTTCTTTTTATTTTTTCTTATTTTTAATTTTGAGGCCAAGTGTTATAAATTGCACTCTTTTCAAATTTTGTTCTACAAATTACATCCCACTCCTTTGGGAGGCGGGACTTCCTCTGACGGCTGTCAGGCGGAATCATTTCTATTTGCCTGAGTGAACGTTAGCAACAGCGTTCCTATTGGTCGGTGTAGGGCAAGCTGGAGCATTTCTATTGGTCAGAAGCTACAAAGCGCATCTTCTGAGTCTGTGTTCACTTCTTAAAAACATGTATATACTTCATTCATGATGTTGCTGTCATATTATCCTCTTTAGTTGTAAAAAGTTAAAAATATGGTAACTTGCTGTCAAACACGTTTATACATGTAAGATTTTCAACTATCAGATACACATTTAAATTACCCTCAAAACTTTGTTTGATTGAAAAGTTTTTCAATGTTTCATTTTTTAAAACTTTTTTTTTTTTTATTTAACATTTTTGAAACATGTTCTTTGGTTGCAATAATATTGGAACAAATGTCTCTCCGTAGCTGAACCGCTGGTGTTGCTCTGCGGCTCTGTCATGTGTTGCCAGCCTGGCTTGTAGAGGCAATAGATGCTGTATCTTCATTTTTATCTGCTTCACCGCCATGAATCTCTAAAAGTCTCTTTTATTTGAGTCAGCGGTCTGATCAATAGCGAGCACAGAAACTTTACGGAAATGCACATTTTTATTTTTTATTCTGGCTTCTTGTCATTTTTTAGTGCCGTTCATCAAATGTTCTCCAAACCTTTTAGATTTTTGTTTCTCTTTCGGCTTCGTCTGCCTTATTTTCTTTTAATTTTTTTAAGAGCACTTCCATTTTATGAGAAACGGAGTCATCAAATTGATAAATTTTGCACACATAGAACCAAAGGAACAAATTTAATAGATTCTTTCAGAATTGATTTAATGGTAGTGTGAGTTTAATTGTTTTCTAACATCATTTTATTCAAATATAATTCTGTTTTGTTTATGCCAAACTTTTAAACAGGATTTCTTTAGTATTGATAGGAAACCTGGTGTTTTTAATCATTTAAGTTATTTGAGCTTTTGTATTAAATTTGTACGGAAGTAAAGCAGTGACGGATCACAATCTGTGTGCCGTTTACAGGAACGGATGCACCTGCAGTGGTAAATTGTCTGCACATTCTTTCGCGGTCCCTTGATGCAAGGTAAATCACCACCATCATCAGAGAGGCAGAAAATAGACACAACACTCTTCTGTTTTGATCATAATTTTATTTTTCCAGGACTGTCATGAAGTCAGGCCCGGAGATTGTCAAGGCTATCCTGCGCCAGTTCTTTGAGAGCGCTGCAGATGACATAGAAAAGATGGTGGAGAATCTGAAACTGGGAAAAGTGTCAAGTAAAACGCAGGTGAGCGAGAAAGCAAATACAGGAAGTTCAAAATGTTAACAGTGTGTTTGAAAAAGTGAGTAAAACCCCAAATCCTGAGTAGCTTCCTGTTATTTTACACAAACTACTAACTACTACTAACTATGAAGTTAGTTTTGCTAATCATAAGCATTGGTTTCTGCTAATGCTAAAGCACTACACCAACAAGGCATTTAGCAGGAGCTAATGCTAACGACCTGAAGAATTCCAGTTGGTAATCAAAACTTCAACCCAGATGTTGAACTTTATTCAACTGAACGTTTATAAAGCAGCCAAGGAAATTAACGCTTTCTAATGTATCCAGAAAAATTAGCACGGGGACGCTAATTAAGCTAAATGTTTTCAAAGTTAGCTAAAGCGCTAACTTTAACCAATTAGCACCAAAACTGCTAATTGGTGGTATCAAAGTGCTATTTTGTATAGAAAAAAACCTCATATCTGTTACATTAGTCACTAAATGGTTAAGAGATTAAACATTAGCAATGCCTGTTTCATCGTCAGTTAGTTTGGTAATCTGGTTTTCAGTTCCTGGTCGTTCAGAAACTCTACAAGCTAATTATTTCTGGCACAAACTGCTAGCCTTTTAATGAGGAGTTTAAAATTAGTATTAAATAGTTTTTTTTTAATTCTTCACTTCTGTTACAGTCTAGTTTCACATAAAACCAGAATTAGATTTTTATTGTTGTGATCTGTTTGCCTTCTTGTTTGTTTAGGTTAAAGGGGTTTCTCAGAACATCAGCTACACCACAAACGCCTTACTACCTGTCCTCACTTCACTGTTTGACCACATTGCCCAACACCAGTTTGGCGATGACGTTATCTGTGAGTTCTTTCAGTTGACTCTAATGAATCTATATTTTTGGTTTGCTTTTATTAATACTTTACTGGAAACTTACAAAAAAATCCTCTTTTATTAAATCCATAGTGGATGACTTGCAGATATCCTGCTATCGTTTGATGTGCAGTATATATTCTTTGGGAACTGTCAAGACTCCGCATGTGGAGAAGTAAGTAATTGTGGGAATTAGCTTAAAAAAAATCCTATTTGTATTGATCATTGATTAAAGTTTTAAATGATACTTGAACAGGATTTCAATAGAAATATTAATGTTAGAATTATTTGACCAATATTAGACCACATTAGCATCAACAAAGCTGACATTAGCATAACAGTGCTAATGTTAGCATTTTCCTTTTTTGAGACACATTTTGATTTCATTTGATTTGACCTAATTGAGAATGTTTCCTAAGGATCTCAAGTTTTGTATCTTATGCAGACATATAAAAAAATGCTAGGTAAGCTAAACGCTACATTTTGGCTTATGTTCCCATTTCTTCTACTCTGCACATTAGATTTGACTGATTTTCTCTTGTGGAGGCAGCATCTAGTTCTTGGCAAGAGTTTGGTACATTTAGCCCCCACCAATGTTAGCATTTTTGTTTGTGTATTTATTTTAAAAGCTAGCTGGTAGCTTCTTCATGACGTATTATTTCATGTCTACCTTGTTTTGCAGACAGCGGCCGGCTCTTGGAGAGTGTTTGGCTCATTTAGCAGCAGCTATGCCAGTAGCCTTCCTGGAACCGACACTGAATGAATTCAACTCTTTCTCTGTTTACACAACCAAGACTCCAAGAGAGAGAACTAGTGAGTTACGATTGTTCCTCTCAAACATGTGTGTCAAAGTTGAGGCGCGGGGCCGAATCTGGCTCGCTGTAGCTCTTTATGCGACCCTCTAAACTCCAGATGCCAAATTACATCAGTCAGTCCCTCCGGTTTCTCGCAATTGTGGAAATTCACGGAAAATCAACAAATCCCCACATTTTTTTTCTAATACATGATTGCGAATTTATTACAGATTTTCTGCAAAATGTTCAAAAACATTAAATGATGCTAGTTGGCATTATTTCTTACTTTTACGACACTTCTGCCTCTGCGTTACTTTAGGTGAAGTTTTAGTCCACGATCGAAGTGGCTAGGAACCAAAAGTCACGTTTAACGTCACATATAAGCACAAATATAGCAAAACTCTTAGCAAATATTTCTAAATTAGCCCCCAAAAATCTGTGATTCTGATAGCAAAAAATCACAGAAATAGTCACAAAATCCTGGAGGAACCGATCAATGTGGAAAAAGTTTAATTTTATTTAAATTCAGGAAGAAGTTATTGAACGCAGAGACAGATACTTGTTAATATCTTAGCCGTTTTTAATTGGTTCTGGCGCAACCGGCCCTTTAAGAAAGTTTATGATTTTCATTTGGAACAAAAAGAAGACAAGTTTGACACCCGTCCTCTAAAATGTGAATTAAATTGTATTTATCCTTTAAAAACCACATGTTTTCCTCTGTTCCTCTCCAGTTTTGGGACTTCCCAACCAGGTAGAGGAGCTGTGCACCGACATCCCAGAGCTGGATGTCCTGATGAAGGAAATCCATGACCTTTCTGAGTCGGGAGCTCGCTACACAGAAATGCCCCATGTGATTGAGATTACGCTGCCCATGCTGTGTAACTACCTGCCCCGCTGGTGGGAGAGGGGGCTGGAAAACTTCCCGGAGCAGGAGGGCCAGCTGTGCACCGCCGTTACGTCGGAGCAGCTCAACCAGCTGCTGGGCAGCATCATGAAGATCGTGGTCAACAACCTGGGCATCGATGAGGCGTCCTGGATGAAGAGATTAGCCGGTTGGTGACACTTTCAAACAAATCAATTTATGAAAAACATTCAATCAGAAGGCTTTAACATTTATTTGTTATACTTTAAAGGGAGCCTGTTATGCTAAATCTTCATTTAGCTTTTATACATTTGTGTAAAAAATAAAAACACCCAGCCAGTTTTGGCAAGAAGTTAATGTTTTTTTGGAAGTGTGGTTCGGGGGCCATTTCTGACCCTCTGGAGGATTTGTTTTGGCCCCCTTAGGTACACTGCAAAAACACAAAATCAAAGTATTTTTGGTCTAGATTCTTGCGCAGATATCTTAACACACTTGGAATAAGACAAACTAACTTAAAATGAAATCAATACGACAATTTCACTGGCAGATTATTTAATTTATAACAAGTCATTTTTCCTGTGTTATAAGTTAACTTTTCTGCCAATAATATAACTTTAAAGTACTTAAGTTGTTGCTCAGTGAATGACTTTGTCATTGATGATGTTTTCTTCAGTTTTCGCCCAGCCCATCGTCAGCCGGGCGAAACCAGAGATGCTCAAGTCCCACTTCATCCCCACCATGGAGAAGCTGAAGAAGCGAGCAGGAAAGGTGGTGGCGGAGGAGGAGCACCTGCGCATGGAGGGCAAGACGGAAGTGGACAGTGAGAACGGGACCATACGGGACGAGTTCGCTGTGCTGTGTCGGGACCTGTACGCCCTTTACCCCCTGCTCATCCGCTACGTGGACAACAACAGGTCAGAGAGCCGGATCAGCGCCGTTTGGTCACTACAGCTGCTTAAAATACACCTACTACCTTTTTTAGTTACATTAAACTCATTTTTAGATTTTATGAGTTCGTCTTTCATCAGCAGAGTTGGGTTGGAACAAGTTACATTTACTTAAGAAACGTTTTGAAAAAAATTACTTTTTGGAGTAATTTTACTTTTACTTTTGTTTGAGTAATTTTATTATGAAGTATTTCTTCTCTTACTTGAGTACAAATTCTGGATTTTCTACCCACTGAATGAAAAACAAACATGTTTTAACCAACAATTCACCAGAATCAGACACACACCTGCAGTTTCTGTTAAAGTTTCATCGGTTTTATATTGAAAGAAACTGATTTGGAAACAGTTACTTTTGCCTCATTTTGTTATTTTGTGATTATGCTTTTTATATGAATCATTTAAGTCCTTAAAATACCAAAATGTCCACTTAACTTTATATTTTGCTCCATCTGATGATGTAATTTTAAAATATTAAATGATTGATAATTTGATCAGTTACTCAGTACTTGATTTTTCACCAAATACATTTTCCTCTTCCTTGAGTAATTTCTTGGATGGATACTTTTTACTGTAACTTGAGCAAAGATATGTTGAAGTAGTGCCACTCTTAATGAGTTTTTTCTGTTTTTGTGAAAAGGGCGAGGTGGCTGACCTGTCCGGACCCGGATGCAGAAGAACTGTTCAGGATGGTGGGAGAGGTGTTCATCTTCTGGTCCAAATCGCATGTAAGGGTCCATCATTTTTAATCTCTTTCCACTATTAAACTTTTACTTTATAAGATCAAAATGTAGCAAACTGTCAAAAGAGTTTAGGATTTTTTAGTTATGTTTTATTCTCAAATACAGTTTTGCTTGGCCTTAAAAACTCAAAATGAAATAAAATAGTAATCGATTATAACAATTAATTGATTAATCGGACAAACAATTGGCACATTCTGCTAATTTTCATTTAACCATTTAAACCTACTTTATACATTAGGAATGCATTAAAAAAGCTCATCTTTTTTGGCAGGGATGTTCAAAGTGTGACCCGGGGGCCGTTTGCGGTTCTCTGGAGGATTTTGTTAGGCCCCTCAGAGAGATTTTTACCAGAGGTGGATGGAGTGCCCAAAATTGTACTCCAATTAGAGTAGCACTACTATATTTTTACTCAAAAGTAAAACGTATCCGTCCAAGAAATCACTCAAGTAAGAGTAAAAAAAGTATTTTGTAAAAAGTTTACTCAAATACTGAGTAACTGATCAAATTATCAATCATTTAATATTTTAAAATTACATCATCAGATGGACCAAAATGTCAAGTTAAGTGGAAATTTTGGCATTTTAAGAACCAAAATGACAATAATTCATATAAATAGCAAAAAATAACAAAATCAGGCAAAAGAAAATGTTTCTAAATCAGTTTCTTTCAATAAAAAACTAATGAAACTTTAACAAAAACTGCAGGTGTGTGTCTGAGTCTGGTGGATTTTAGGTTCAAACATGTTTGTTTTTCATTCAGTGGGTAGAAAATCCAGAGATTTTACTCAAGTAAGAGCAGAAATACTTCAGAATAAAATTACTCAAAGTAAAAATACTCCTAGAAGAAAATTTTTTCATAAAGGTTACTCAGGTAAATGTACCTGAGTAACCTTTTACTACCCAATTACCAAGTATGTATATATATATATAATTTAATTTTTTTTGCTCATTCAGATTATGGATACAATTAAGTGAAATGTAAAGATTGTTTTGTGTTTTTGCTGCAGAACTTTAAGCGGGAGGAGCAGAACTTTGTGGTGATGAATGAGATCAACAACATGTCCTTCCTCACTGCGGACAGTAAGAGTAAGATGACCAAGGTAAGAACAAAACATTCTCTCCTCTCCAGATGTTTGATCCACCACATACCGAGACATAACACATTAAGAAACTAAACTCTATTAATTTATGTATCACTAACACTCCAAGCAGGGAACGGCGTCAAAGCAATCCATTCATAGCTGCATATATTCACATCGTCATTTCCTGTTTTTTCTGAAAGTTAAATACATCGCTAATTAATTATTATTTCATTCATTTCACATTAACGGTTTTGTAATAAATGAAATCTAACACATCCTTTTCCAGGATAATGTAAGTGGCGGTTTAGTGTCGCTAACTGTGTTTTCTCCATATATCCGATGTCGGTGGTTGGACGCCGGGTCACTAGGCCGGAGACGGAGAGGTTAGATTGTGTTTGTGCACGAAGCGCTGTGCTTATCGCATGGCACCCTGAGTTTGAGAGGCTTTTCATCGAGCTCTCCCCCCGTTACTCACACAAATACATTCACATAAAGGAGATTCTGTGGCAGGAAGCAGACGGTCTCCTGTACACCAAACTGGACAATAAATCAATAACAATACAAAAAACAGATATGTGATTAATATAAATAGGAGGTTAGTACCCAAATATTTTACTCAGGAATGAATTTAGCGTTTCAGTATTAGCTTCCACTAAATATACCCAATACATAGTTCCCTCGAGTCTGAACCAGAAAGGATGCGCGCCATCTTAGTAGGCAAGATGCAAAGCATAGTGGACCCACAGCTTTGAGACCAACGGAAAGAAAACATGTGGACAATCCTGACCAGTGTGTGAGAGAAAGATACATGAACAAAATGGCTGCCATTGGGCTCAACCTGTATGAGACAGAGAAGGAAAACATGTCAAGACCATGTGGCTCCAATTTCATACTGCGACACAGTTAGCTAGCAGATCAAAGCTACATTAGCAAAGCTAATTTTGCTAGTTCGACAGTAAGTACTACATTAAATACCACTGATATTTATTTTGTTTGACGTCCAGAGTACTCAAAAATTGTGACAATGAAACAGTTGTAAAGTACTTATATTTTTATAAGTTAGAAACGAGGCGACTGCTTGTTCTAAGCTTGTGGCTAGTTTATTGTTGTCATAGCAACTCCATAGCAACTGCCTGCCAAGATGGCTGTCAGTTACAAAGTTCATGAAAAATATGTATTATCTGTAGTGTGTTAGCTAAAGTGTTTAGCTAACACTTTAGCGTATTAGCTAAACTGTTTAGCTAATACGCAATATGCATTAGTTGCATCCTTGTGCAACTAATGTTTAGCTAACCCTAAAGCACTAAACCAAAGTTTAGTGCTTAATAATTGCTACTTAATAATTTATCTTTGGCTGGGAAAGTTTCCATCTTATAAGGTAGCAGCTGCAGATTATTTGCGACTTACAGCATCAGTTTGGTGTACAGGATCCCTCATAATGTATTTAAATAATGTTCTTTGCTTTTCTCAGAAGTGCTGTCTCCATGTTGGATGGGGCTGTGGGAGCGCTGGAAGAGGTTTCTTCATGTCTGTTTGTATTTGTGTGATTTCGGGGAGTGGAAGGCTTAATGAAAGCCATTTGTAGATGGTAGTGGCCTGAGAGGTTTCATGGTGCTCGGATGAGCAGCTGAGCGTTTGCTCCGCTGCAGCCGAGCGTCATCACCCGTAGTGTTTTTGTCTGATCAATAAACACTTTGCCTTTAGATCGGCCCTGTTGGATTCAGCTGTGGAGCTCGTTTGCTGTTTGTCAAATTCTGTCCCTGACGCTTGGATTTTTGTATTTTATTATTTTTTTACAGCATTTCTGCGCCGGAGGATTCTTCTCGTTTCAGCATTTGTATTAACTTTGTGCTCACTACCTGCTTGCAACCATAGAGAAAAGGATTTTTCTGATCCTTGTGCAACATTTCTCAGATGGCGAATCTGTCAGGGGAACCTAAATCTACCCCAGCTGTCCGCATATCGACTAACTGGACTCATCAATTCTTGTCATGCTCATTGACCACATTAAAACTGCTAAATAATGCAACATCTTATCATTGTGTTACTGATGGTTTGTACAGTTCCTATTAATTAAATCTTATGTCTTCATATGTAAAGTCCTTCCTGTAGTCAATGTTTATTACCCGACTCCATGGAAAGTTGTTTTTAAGGACATTTGTCCAGTGGACTCTGTTCGATTGGGGACCAAAATTAAACCGTTTTTTACATTTTCAGCTGCCCATTCTTTCTTTCTGACTGACTGAGCACAATAATCCAAACTATTTGAAAAACCTGTTCCCCTCCTTGCCTATGGGGGGCGTTGCACCAAGAAACACTGAAAAAAAATAATGTGAAATTCTTTGACGAAGACCCTGAGTGCAACTTTCTTCGTCATGAAACGTAAACAAGAATGGAGCAGTGTCGGATTTTAGCAGTTGTAGGGTTTCTCTTTTGTCTGGTAAAAAAACCAGGAGCCGTTTCTCTTGCTAGCGCTAGACTAGTGTGAATGTTTTGGTTGTATTTACCCAAAATACAACCAAAACAGTGGACTATAGTCCACTTCCTGCTCTTTTAGCAGTCTCCGGTCTGCTTGGCGTTCATATATGCATTTGAACCTCGAGACCGTGGTTTGTAGGTAGACAAGAGTTCACCATTTGGTCCACCAAACTGAACTTTCTAGGTAAACAAACTGGAGTTTTAAAGTGAACTAAGCAGAGCTGTGAGGATGGGTTCTTAGAACCTGAAGTTCCACTATTTGTTCTTGCTGATGGGGTGTGAGAAAACCTTCAAGAGCTGTCAATAGTGAACTTTGTCCATCACACTACTAACAATAAGGCTGAGCTGTGTTTAGCAGTTGGGGCTGAAGCAGCAATGAACCAAACTGAACGGGAAAAGTTCATGTTGGCAGGAAAAAGTGTTTAAACGTGTTGATTCACTTTGTCTGCATGTCGTTTCTCATGTCAGTCTCTGTGTATCAGTCCGTCACCTCGTCCTGTTTTGTTTTGTGTTAGTTTTCCCGTTCTAGCCTCGTCTGTTTCCTTCGAGCTTCTTCAGTTTTCTAGTCGTACGTTCTCTGACCTGCCGTTCTTTTCAGTCTGGAGGCTCGGAGCAGGAACGTAGCAAGAAGAAGAGACGAGGGGACCGCTACTCTGTGCAGACCTCCCTGATTGTGGCGGCGCTGAAGAAGATGCTCCCCATCGGTCTCAACATGTGCTCTCCTGCTGACCAGGAGCTCATCAATCTGGCTAAGATCAGATACTCACTGGTACTGTGTTCACCGAATTTAATTGACTTTATTTAAGGAACAATATTGTTGTAAACACATCATGTTAATTTCCTTCTCTAATACAATAGTTTCATAAATAAAATTACCACCTAAATAAAAATAACAGTATAAAAATACACTGTAAAATCACAAAACCTGACAAAGTATTTATAGTTTTTCGTCCAAATATCTTGAATTAAGACAAAACTAACTTATAAGTAACTTTTCAGCACCATGAGCTTGTTTTAAGTAAAAATCTCAGTTCCGTTATTTCACTTATAATAAGACATTCTTCCCATGTTAAAAGTGAAATAATCAGCCAGTGGAACTAGAACTTGGTTGCTAGGTGACGGGCTGGGTTTGGCTGGGGTTGCTAGGTAACGGTGCAGTGGAATATTCCACCAGTGGAGCTAGAAATTTTTACCAATATTAAGAAATTATTGACTTAAAACAAGCTCATAAGTCTTGTTGAAAAGTTGCTTGTAAATTAGTTTTGTCTTATTTCAAGTTTACTAAGATATTTGCACTACACTAGACAAAAATACACTTTGTAAGATTTGTTGTGTTTTTGGATTGTAGTAACTGAAGTTCCTATTTCTTATAAGCTGCATTTCCACTAACCATAAAATTGTGCGAATTGTAATTACAAAAATAAATTTGCTCAATGGATAGCATCGTTTTTCAGCCATTTTGGAGTAGATGCATTTCACAAACCAGTGTTACAGCATATTCTGTGACCATAGCAGGCGCTGTTTCATTTTAACACCATACTTCAAAAACATTAGCTTTGTAGGGCGGGAAACAAACACTATAGGAAAAGCCAAACAAAGAATAACAAGCAGTATCTGACCAACCGCTAATATTATGATGATTATGGAACATTGGCAATGAAAACACTTGTTTTTGTATCACACAAGTCACATGATCAACAGCCGGATGTTACTACTGGCGGAAATGACAAAGCAGACAACAGGAAGTAGTAGTGGCATGATGATTTTTATTATTTTTTTCTGGCTCCATCAGAGCTCTCACAACAGTTCATTAAAAGTTGTGCGTCATTCGAACGTGTTGGTTTTCTGTAAAATGGACGACTACAATTTTTCCAAAACGCCTGTACTAGGCGGGGCTTGAACTCCTGAATGAAACTTTGACATCTCCTCTGATTGGCTGATAGATGAGCTCTGAATTATGAATATAATCTTATGTAACTGTTTACATCTGACATTACTATGTTTTTAAATGACTTATCGCGTGGAAAAAACTTATCCACACGTTATTTTAAACTAAATGTCTTACTTAATAGAAACATTGCAATTATGAATTAGTTTTTCTGACATTAGCAGAAAGATTTTCCAACATTTGTAATGGAAACGCAGCTATAGGCGTGTTTACTTTTAGCTTTAATTTGTAGCATAAAGAAAACTGGCTCTGTAAATGCTTTATATCTTTAGAGTAAATACTTTTAAATAACCAAATAACCAGCAGTCTTCATAATGATGATGTGTTGAAGTTTTCTCCAATGTTTTACCTTTTAGAAAGACACAGATGAAGAGGTGAGGGAGTTTTTGCAGAACAACCTTCATCTGCAAGGCAAGGTGAGTCGATTTTGTTTGTATGTAAGGTGGCTTTCAGAAAACTTTGATGTGAAATATGATGTGGAACAGACACTGTTTTAAATAATAATTTAATATTAATAAAAAATCACCACAAGGGGGCGATCACAGTTTGAGAAAGGCATCCTAACCTGTTCAAGGAAGCACAACGGGTCACCTTTAAGATTAAATTTGAGGACAAGAAGCCAGACCTTGACAACGTTGTTGTTTGTTGTCCTGTTTGGTTACAGGTGGAGGATCCAGCGATGCGCTGGCAGATGGCTCTTTACAAGGAGATGTCTGGAAAGGCTGAAGACGCCGAAGATCCAGAGAAAGTGGTAAAAAGAGTACAAGAGGTCTCTGCTGTCCTTTACCACATCGAGGTGGTGAGTGTCGCTGCAATTCGCACGGCTGTGGGGAAAACTCCTAAAAAAACAGATTAAAAATGGCTTTTGTCTGCTTTTGTTCTTCAGACTGAGCATCCCTACAAGTCAAAGAAAATGGTGTGGCACAAGCTGCTGTCCAAGCAGCGCCGCAGAGCTGTGGTGGCGTGTTTCAGGATGACGCCTCTCTACAACATCCCAACGTAACAATCCTCACCGCTCTGAATGAAAACATCAACGTTTTATCAGACGTTTCAACAGATCAACAGTCCTTTAACTCCTCTGTCGCAGGCACCGAGCCATCAACATGTTCTTAAACGCCTACAAGCGCAACTGGTTGGAAACGGAGGGCTACTCGTTTGAAGACAAGATGATCGATGACTTGTCAGTAAGTAACTTCTCAAACCGCACAAATGATGATTTAAGCTCATCCTCTTCATCAGGTGTAAAACAGAAACTTTAAAAAAATAACATATCATTAAATTAAATGTACAACAATCTGTGCTTCTTAAAAAAATATAAAAATAAAGATTCATCTGTGTCAGTGTTTCTCAAACTTTTTCACTCTAAGAACTACTTAACCCATTTAGCAAACACTCACAGACCACCTAAATTAAAATTGCTCTTGCAATACCACAACATATTAATAATATATACACCCTGAAATGAAAACATTAGTCTCTTAACTCATTGTCTTTGTTCCTCCTAATGCTGTTTTGTAAATGTGATTGACCATTTCACAAATATTTGTAATTTAGAAGCATAAGAAAAGAAAAAATAGACTTGAGTTGCTTTGTCAAAATCAAATATTTTCTGTAATTTTATTTTCGGTATTAAGAGATAGTTAGTCAACGTGGGGCGCAGCACTGTTCACCACCTGCACCGTATAACATTCAGCACAGCCACAGATCTGCATCAGAAAAAACTTTTTTTTGTCCTATATAACTGAATAAAGTTCGTATTTTCCCTATTTAATTTGTTTTTTTATTCTTGAAAATTCAAGAGCATTTTCTCATTTATTAGAGCATTTTTAACTCTTTCAGAGAGTTTTTGAGAGATGGTGAAACACATTTGATTTGTTTATTGTAGCTCCCAATGGTACAAATGGCAAACTCCCAAACATCAATGTGTTTTTTGTAATTATTCTTAATAAAAACACTTGCTGGACTGAGCCAGATCACAGAATGCCAGGATAAGATAAAAACAACACTGAAAAACGTTAGAGATTTGGTGAAGTTTAAAACGTCAACAGAGTCCACGCCTCCAGGAAGAAGTCATTTCTCACCATGTGGGCCAAGCGAAGCTAAAAGAAAACAAACATTCACTCTCATTTAGAACCACTGTTGTTTCCTAAAACTAGAAAGCCTTGGAGGAAGAGGAGGAGGAGGAAGAAGAGACGGAGTCAAAGCCGGATCCTCTTCATCAGCTGATTCTGCACTTCAGTCGCACGGCTCTGACAGAAAAACTGTGAGGCCGGGTTTCAGCTTTTGCCTTTTTGAAGACGTCGGTCCATCTTCCTTATTTCTGTTCATTTTTGTTTTCTCATTCCAGGAAACTTGAAGTCGACCATCTTTACATGTCTTATGCTGATATTATGGCAAAGGTACGTTTCCTTTGTCATCTCAAGAAATCTTCTCATCAAAGGGGCAGTATAATGTTAAATTAACTTATGTTTTAGCTTACATCATGTTATAATTTGTTTTTCCCTCATGAAAATCACACCTGGAGTGTTGCTTTGATTCTTTCATGCATGTTTCAGAAATCCTATAATCTCCATGGCAACCAAAATCCCTGGGTGGACATAGCTCCGCCTTCGAGGACAAAGCTCCTCCCCCATTTGGCTCCTCCAAACTTGCCAATAGCAATTAGCAAACAACTGCACATCTGCTGAGCTCATTATAGGAGCTACATCTCAGTCAAATGTTGGTACAAACATTAAAGGGTTAATAGAGGAGCCATTTTGTGATGACTTCTTGAAGGTGAAGTTTCAGAATGAGCATTTCACACTGCAAAAGCACCAAATGTTACCAAGTACTTTTGGTCGAGTTTCTCTGCACAGTTAAAATAAGATAAAACTAACATACAAGTAACTTTTCAGCAAGATGTAGCAGCTTGTTTTAAATACCGTATTTTTCGGACTATAAGGCGCTACGTTTCCCCCCGTGCTTTGAACCATGCGGCTTACAGCCTGGTGCGGCTTTTCTGTGGATTTTTCTTCAACCACCAGGGGGCTCTTCAGCAGGAAGTGAATCATTGGAAGTCAAAATTGGAAATCAAAGAAGAAAGCGCTGATTTTGATTTAGAACAAGCACATGCTAGCAGCAGGAAATGTTTTCAGACTCGTACCCCGTTGTCATGGAAACAACACGAAGACGTTCACATGATGCCGCTTTTAAGTTGCAGCCCTTTGCTGCTTTCTTCCTTGTGGAAAACCGAGAGCGGCGGAGATACCAGCCAAATAATCTGCCAGTGGAAATGGAACTTTTTCATCAATATCAAGAAGTTATTTACTTAAACCAAGTTTCTATCAATTGCTGAAAAGTTACTTTTATAAAATAAGAGAAAAAATAACTTACAACTAACTTTTAAATTTCTTGTTTTTAGTCAGTATTTCCTTATTATTGATGAAAAGCTAGTTCTACTTCCAATTATTTCACTTACAACATGGGAAAAATGCTTATAAGTGAAATAATCTGCATATTGAACCAGTACTTTTTCAGCTATATTAAAAAATTATTTACTTAAAACAAGTTTTTACATCATGCTGAAAATTTACTTGTAAGTTAGTTTTGTTTCATTTCAAGTGTTTTAAAATTTTTTCTTTAAAAATACTTGGTAAGATTGTGTTTTTTTAGTGCAAGAGACCCGATTTCAAGGCGCTATATCAAGAAGTATAATTTCTTTTAAGTCATATTTAATATGTAAAGCATTTCTGAAGGTAATAGTTACTTTATTGTTCTGTAAAATTGGTGGTAAACACATAAAACTTCCCCATTAATGGACAGAAACTGATATTTTCATGAATGAACACTTTTTTAATGCTCTGATTTTGTCGCCGTGTTTCTGCAGAGCTGTCACATTGGTGAGGAGGACGAAGGGGGAGAGCAGGAGGGGGAGGAGCCATCCTTTGAGGTGCGGCAGACAGAGATGGTATGGGGGGACCGGGGGAGGGGAGACAGGGGAGTCAGCGGAGAAGCCGCTCCCCGCGCGCCGAGTGACCTCACCGTGACATCACACTCAGCACACCCCCCACCACCCAACTCCTACCACAGCATATTCCTCGTTTTTTTTTTGTCTCTTTTCAATCTTTATTTTTCGTTCACTCACGCCACTCGTCCATCTCCTGCAGTGGTGGACTGACCTGTGCATGCCTTTGCTGGACCGCCGGCAGGATCGGTGTTGTTGGTTCAAAACGTTCCTAAATTGCATGACTTGAGTGCAGAGAGATGGTGCAGCTAAAGACAACGTGAAGCCCAGAGCAAAACAAACCCCTGAGTCGTTACCAAATCACAGTTTCTGAGCCTGAACTTAAAGAAAACCACATTAAAGGCAAATATCATCTGTTCATAACTTCTACAACAGTAATATTAATTTTCTCCATAAAAATCCTGAATCAGGCATCAGTGCATTACTTAGTGGCCACCAAAGTCACATCTGAATTCATAATATGAATGACAATAACTTACAGATGGCTAATAAATAGATACTATTTATTATTAATTATTAATAACTGTTTATTATCCATTAAATAAGGGTGAGAAGGAGACCATATGCTAAAGAAATTACATGCTTACAATCTGGTCTGAAATATTTAGTTTAACAACTATAGATAAAATATAAAGATGAACAGATTCAGCAGGAAACCAGTAGATTTAGTCTCATTATCACCCTTAATTAATGCACAATTAACAGTTATTAATGAATCATAAAATGTTTAGAGCTGAATTAGATGCATGTCTATGAGCTATTAGCCATCTACTATGAGAGCCTTATCTTATTGTATTGTACAGTAGCCCGAAGACCTATTAAACCAGCACCCTATGAAATTGTTTAAGAAAACTATCTGTAGTTCACCACACCAGAAAATTTATGTTTATGACAAAAACTGTAATTAAAAACTCTGAATTTAGGGCATTTAGCTTCTGCTCCATTTCGGACCAACGTTGTTAATCTAATTCTCAACCGAACTCCCTAATGTTGGTCAATGGTTAGCACACCTAGCAGAGCTAATGTTCTACTTAGCGTTTAGCGCTTCTGCTAGCAAACTTTGCTTCCACTAAATTGAATTTTTCCAAATAAATTTCAAAGTGTTAATTTACTTTGAGCTGAATAAGGTTTGACATCAGTGTTGAAGTTTTGGTCATCGACTGTGAAGAATGTTTCAGTTAGACATTTATATCCATGCTCTTATTTTGAAGTCTTTTTTAGCAGCAGTTCAATTTCTTCTCTAGTTTTTATTTTTTTAAAGAAACTTTCAAAAGGTGCTTTTAAAATTACTTATTGGCTTTCAAAATTGATGGAAAGACCTTTGAGATTTATTTGTTTCATACTTTCAACAAATTTATAGTTTTTATTTGGCCCTGAAATATGATATTTGCCTTTTAATGATATTTTGAGTCAGATTTCAGTTTTGGACGCTGTGATCGTGTATTTCTACTGATCCAAGCTTTTCTAGAAGGGCAGCATTACACAAATTTGTACTGAAAAAATAATTTTGTTTTGTAAGGGCTTGTGTCTGAATAGTTTTTTTTCTGGCTGAAAATGTTTTTTTGTGGAAAAATATTTCCCACAAAAATGCATATACTATACAAATATATAAAAGACAGAATATAAGGGCCAGGCTAAGAAAAGAAACAATAAAATATGAGAATAAAGTCAGAATATCATGAGAGAAGTCAGTATTATGAGAACAAAATCGTAATAATACGAGAATAAAGTCATATTACCAGAATAAAGTAATATTATGAGAGTGAAGTCGTATTGTGAAAAAGGTTATAATACAAGTCAGAATGTTATGAGAAAAACGTCAATGATACGAGAAGAGTCGTAATAATACGAGTATAAAATTATTTTATGACAATAAAATCGCAGCAAAATGTGAAAAAAATTATATTATATAAGGCTGAAGTAATATGTGAAAATACATACGACAAAAATTTATATTATTAGAATAAAGTCAATAGTAATATTTTTTTTAAATTGTAATAATACCAGAATAAAGTTACACTATTACTAAATCTGTAGTAAGAAAAAGTCTTACGACAAAAATTCATATTATGAGAAAAAAATCATAATAATACAAATAAAAAGATACAAGAATAAAGTTGTATTACCAAAATAAAGTTGTAGTAATGCAAGATAAAAGTAATAATGATATCAGAATAAAATCATAAAATTATTAGAATAACATCTTAGTAATATGTGAAAAAAGTCAAAGTGTATGACAAAATTTCAAGAGATTAAAGTCGTAATATTAGTGGAATGAAGTAATAATTTTATAACTCCTACATGAAAAATGATTTTAAAAAATTTAAAGGAGGAATGTTGAGTTTTATAGGACATAATATTTAACACATCGACATCAAATTATTATCAGTAGCAGAACTTTGAATAATTAATTTGACTAATATTATTATTGTCTTTCTTAAATTTTTTCTTTATTATGCTAACTTTATGACTTTAATGTTGTAATTTTTATTTTAAAACGCTCTTAGTCTGACCCTAATATTCTGTTGTAACATAAAAATCCATAAGTGAAGTGACTTCTGTAGATTTCTTTAGAGAAGCACGCGCACCTCCAAATTGCACAGATAAGCTACTTGCTGGGAGACCAAAAGTTAAAAGTTGAGGAGATTTTAGGGGAGTTTCAGAAAGCACTGGATCTTTGAAATAAAATAAAAAAACTAAGTAGACACAACTTTTACTGTTTCCATCTGAACCTGATGGGAAAATGTAATGCTGTCCTTCGTAACCCGGTTGAGTAAAAACATATCAGTTATGAAATCAAATACTTACTAACAGTGAAACAAGCTGTTTTATTATCATTGTGTTGACTTTGTGCATTTGTGGCAAGTCACTTCCTGACTTGAACCTCCTTTTCCTGGCTAACACGTCTTAGGCTACGTTCAGCCTGAGTCACACAAATCCGATTTTGTTTTTTTGTTTTTTTTGCCTGAATCTGATCTTTTCATGACAGTCTGAACAACACAGATGTGCAGTGTGAACGTAGCCTAACTCTCACCTACTAATCCAGGTGTTTTCAGCCCTTATCGTCCTGAAGCTCCACTTTGAGTCCTAACCACTGATGACTAACACAGACTTGTCTTTAGTTTGAACTGGACAGATAACAGGTCTCCCTCTCTGTGCACACCAAGGACTACAGTAAAAGCCTGCACAGTCCAAGCCCAAGCTCACACTTCAAACCACATCCAGATACGCACCTTGACCTTTCACAATAAAAGACAAATAAGGAAACAGGAGCTCTGTAACCAGAGGAAATCCACACCGTTTTCATTCATGTCAGACTTTTGAGGGCGGGGCGGAGGGGTGGAGGGACGGGGTAGATGTAGTTCTGTGTGCTTTGGGAGGGGTTTCATATGCATGGTATGCAGAGGGTGAGGCTGGCTAACCTCTTTTGTCAACAGGATGGTTCCTGGACCAGAGAGGCAGATTACAGTTTAATACCCGATTCCATCACTGCAGAAACACAAAGTCCCACCAAGTATTTTTGTCTTTTGTTCAAATATCTTAGTTCACTTGAAATAAGACAAACCCAAATTACACGCAACTTTCCAACGACATATAGGAGCTTGTTTCAAAGGGGGGGATGTAATACATAAAATTCAGATTAAGTCTATACTGCTCCTAAATTAAACACCATCCAGATGTTTTGTGGCTCTAAGTTCATATTTTTTGCTGTCTTCACAATGAGCTGTTTCAAGAACCTCCGGAATGCAACGTAACAAATCAGCGGGCACTGCCCGTTGCCTAGCAACCCCGGCAGAGTTCCAGAATGTTTGGTCAGCTGGTTTTACCGCTGTATGCTCTGTACAATGGCTGCTGGAAACAGACAAGTGTTTTGTTGTTGACTTATCATCCAGAAACTAGAGGTACGAATCTTTCAGGATCTTTCTAGAGATTCAGCTCCATTGTAATATTTTCCTTTATTCCCATAATATTTCGAGTTTATTCTTGAACGACTTAATTCTCAAAATTTTAATGCACCATCCTACAAATCAGCAGGCACTGCCCGTTACCTAACAACCTAAGCTGAGCTTCACCACGTTTGGTCAGCTGGTTTTACTGGTGTACAATGGCTGCTGTTGTTGACTTACTGTTCAGAAAACGCTTGCTGCATTCTTATTGGTTGCACAGAAGGCTCCACTTCTGCTTTTCAAAGATGTACGCATCTGTTTGCAGCCTTTTTAACGTGTGAGTGTAAACGTTCAGTTTGGGGCGTGGCCAACAGCAGCTTATTTGGATTTAAAGTGACAAGATGCCCTAAAACAGCTAATAATAGGCAGAATTTGGCAGATTAAAATCTCATTATTTAGAAATGATTTTGTGCAAAAAAAAAAAAATTAATGGAGATGTTTTGTATAGTCCATAAATCTATCCTAACCTGTTTGAAGAATCACAGTATTATTTATTTTTAAGTAAATAATTGCATAATATTGACTTTAAAAAAGTTCTAGTTTAATAAGAACTTTTGAAATAATCTTCTCCACTGGGAGATTATTTCACTTGTGACATTTTCCCATTTTATAAGTGAAATAATCTGCCAGTGGAACTAGAATTTTCTGTCAATATGCAAAAAATACCGAGTTAAAACAAGCTTGTATATCTTACTTGCTAGTTTGTCTTATTTCAAGTGTAATAAGATATTTGCACTGGATACTAGTCCAAAATACTCGGCAGTGATGGCAGTGTGTTGCTGTTTGTCTAATAAATAACATCAAGATGCAACAAAACCTACAGTAAATGTTTTCAGTTCTTTAAGCTCTAAAGTTTCTAATAATTTACCAACAAAGAACAGATTCAGGATGAAGTCACTGAAGGACGTTTAGGCAGAAAACCGTCCACCGTTCTGTTGGAAGCAGAGGTTGCATGAAGTGGATGGGTGTGTGTGTCGTGTGTGTGTGTTATGCTCTGGGGCAAAGTGTCGGCTGCCGTCGAGTGTTTGCACCTCTGATGAATGTCAACAGTTGGAATAATAACTGCCTCCATGACTAATACACACTGTGTGAGAGTAGAGGTGTGTGTCATTATTGATAATTGCTACAGCTCAACCAGGAGAGGGCAGCACTGAGGCGGTTTTAGGCAAAATATTTAGTTTTTTACGCCAAAGTGTCTCCATTTGCACAGAAGCATAAAGCAAGAACCTTATAGGATCAGTTTGATGGTATCAGGCCACAGTTAGAAAAAGTTAAATAAACTTACGAGAATAAAGAAAAATACTTATAATAATCTGATTTTGATGTGTTTACTACGACTTTATTCTGGCAATATTCTAATTTATTTTCATATTAATACAACTTCATTCTCATGCGACTTTATTCTCGTAAAACTATGATTTTATTTGAATAATATTACAGCTTTTTCTGGTAATATTATGACTTATCTCTCGTAGGAATTTATTGTATTACGGTTTTATTCTAATATTACCTCTTATTTCTGTTAATATTATAACTTTATTCTTGTATAGTTTCAAATTTATTCTCATAAAACTATTTTATTCCAGTAATATTGCGACAATATTCTAGTATTACTATGGTTTTATTCTGGTAACATTATGACTTTATATTAAAATTATTTTGACTTTATTCTCATATTATTTCAACTGTATTCTTGTACAATTTCACTCTTATAATTCTACAGCAATTTATGACTTACTCGTAATTTTATTGTTTTTATTTATTTGTTTTTCTTAGCAAGGCCTTAATACGCTGTCGTACAATTTAGAAAGTTTATCTACATAAACATTTGGATTTTAGTTACTGTTTAAAGATTAAATACAACAAACCTTTAGCATCTAAACCAATGTGCAAATCTAAAATCTAAAATATTTAATCAAGCGTTTCTCATTCTCTAAAGTGAAAATGTATTTAACAATTTAATAATATTGTATTTTTAGTTTGTGTTACTAGGAAAGATCAATTTTATCAAGGCTTAACCACTAATTTTTTAACTTAAGTGAAATTTAAGTGATTTATTTACATTTGTTCGTAAATAAGATGCAACATTAATGTAGTTTATTGGATGTAGTTTTAGCAGGAAGGCCTTCAGAAAGCGGATCAGACTGTGAAGGTGTGTGTGTGCGTGTGTGTGTGTGTGGGGGGCAGTGCAGATCCAGTTGGCAGGGTTTCAGCTCTTCTTCTTCTCTTTTTGCTCTACAGGAAAAGGAAATGGAGAAGCAGAGGCTTCTGTACCAGCAGTCCCGTCTGCACAACCGCGGGGCTGCAGAGATGGTGCTGCAGATGATCAGCGCCTGCAAAGGTCAGATCTGCTACCAACCAGCTACATTTACTCACTTACATTCACTTTTTGGAAAAATTTACTTTTATTTTACTTCAGTAAAATTTCTGGATTTTCTACCCACTGAGTGAAAAACAAACATGTTTTAACCAGAGATTCACCAGATACAGACACACACCTGCGTTTTCTGTTAAAGTTTCATAAGTTTTTCATTGAAAGAAACGGATTTGGAAACATTTTCTGTTCTTTGATTTTGTTATTTTGTATTACTTATATGAATTATTGTAATTTTGGTCCTTAAAATACCAAAATTTCCACTCAACTTTATATTTTGGTCCATCTGATGATGTAGTTTTTAAATATAAAATGGTTAATAATTTGATCAGTTACTCAGTACTTTTTCCAAATGGGTACTCTGCCCACCTCTGCTTGTTTTACACATATTTTCTGACTCCTGTTCTTTCATAAATGTTTATAGAAGCCAAAGTGATTATTTATGTTTCACACCTGTTGGCATGGAAGTGACTGAAACAACAAAAAAATATTTTGTAGTTTGGTCAAAAGCACTTTTTCTGCCAGAAAAGTTCATTTTATTATTTATCAGCTCAGACATTGAACTTCACTAAGCAACCAAGTAAATTGACGCTTCATAATTTATCCCGAACATTTATTTAGGGGAAGCTAAATATTATGAAAGTTAGCAAAATCGCTAAATTAATAAGTAGCTCTGCTATTAGCACATTAGCAGAAGTGTTACTTCTTGTATTTAGCATTAGCACTTGATGCTAGTCAACCAAGAAACTCCAAAAAGGAAGAAGAATAGAGATATTTACCAGATTAAACTGGATTAAACTGGTCTGTCGGTTGTGATTATTCCAGGCGAACCAGGAGCCATGGTTTCTTCCACACTCAAACTGGGAATCTCCATCCTCAACGGAGGCAACAGTGACGTTCAGCAGGTAAATCCACCTGGAAATGTTTCCTAAAGCTCAAACAAAACCAATGTTTAGATATTTAGCTGTTTATTACATAAACGTCTTTTTGTGTGGCTGTGCAGAAAATGCTGGATTACCTGAAGGACAAAAAGGACGTGGGATTCTTCCTGAGCATTCAGGCTCTGATGCAGACCTGCAGGTCTGTGTGGATTCTTCATTTAGTTGTCAGAATAATCAATAAATTAACTGATTACTAGAATAGTTCTGTTTTTTTGAGTCGTTTAGTTAATAAATTTGTTCTTGGCAGCGTTTTGGACTTGAATGCGTTTGAGAGGCAGAACAAGGCGGAGGGACTTGGGATGGTTTCAGAGGAGGGATCCAGTGAGTATCTTCTCTATTTCACCACAAAAACTGATTCACACTGCAAAAACAACAAATCTTACCAAGTAATTTTACCTAGTTTCTAGTGCAAATATCTTAGTGCACTTGTAAAAAGACAAAACTAACTTAAGAGTAACTTTTAAGCAAGATATAGAATTCAATAATTCCTTAATATTTATGAAAAAGGCTTACGGTACATTTTCCAATAAGTGAAATAATCTGCCAGTGGAACCAGAACCTTTCCATCAATATTAAGGAATTATGGACTTGAAAAAAGCTCATACATCTTGCTGAAAAGTTACTTATAAGTTAGTTTTCTCTTATTTTCAGTGTACTAAGATATTTACACTAGAAACAAGATAAAAATAATCCTTGTAAATATTTATTGTTTTTGTAGTGCATCTTAATTTCATTGCATTGTGGTGCTGCTGGGACATTTTTGGACCCGGCTGTGTAATCTGTGTGCATACATGTGTCTGTTTGTGGACGGCTGCTTCCAAAAGAGATACACTGCAAAAACACAAAATCTAACCAAGTATTTTTGGTCTAGTTTCTGGTGCGAATACCGTATTATATTTGAACTCAGACGAAACTGACTTACCAGTAGCTTTTCAGCTTTTGTTTTCAGTCACTAATAATTCCTCAATATTGATAAAAAGTTACAGATTATTTAACTTATAACCAGACATTTTTCCTATAAGTGAAGTAATCTGTACATCTTGTCAATATTGACAAATTATTTACTTAAAACCAATAAGTAAATGAAATCTTGCTGAAAAGTTATTTGTTAATTTCAAAGATATTTCCACTGGAAATTAAACCAGAAATACTTGGTAAGATTTTGTTTTTGCAGTGCACTGCTGACTTTAATGTTTATAAATGAACTTTTTTATCATCCACTGCCAGTCCTGAGATTTCTGGACTCACTGCGTCTCTGTTTGTTTTTCTCTCCCTCCATTTTGTTCATTTTACGAACCTCTTTCCTTCACGCCAATTCTCTGCGCTCAGATAAGAAGCTAGAACGTGGTAAATGAAACTTCGCTGACGTGAATTTTCTCTCTCTCTCTCTTTCTCTCTGTCCTTCCTGTCCTCCCTGTCTTCTCTCTCTCTTGTTGGCTCCTAATCACATGACTAGTCTTTTAATTGCTGTGAAATTAATATGCATTTCATTTCACACTCAAGGAATCAATGAAATTAATCTTTGCTGTTTTCCTTCAGTGATTGCAAAGTTTAATCTTCATCCTTGAGTGTTTTATCTCAGGTCTACTGTAACTCCAGTAATCTCAATCACAGGAGGGAGTTCAGTCTTCTTCCTGTTTTTAAAACTGAAATGAATTGCACACTGTAAAAACACAAAACCTTACCAAGTATTTTCAGTTTAGTTTCTGGTAAAAAAAAATTATCTTAGTACACTTAAAATAAGACAAACCAACTTATAAGTAGCTTTTCTGCAAGATATAGGAGTCAATAATTCCTTAATATTGAAGAAAAAGTTCTAGTTCCACTGGTAGACTATTCCACCGTTACCTAGCAACCCCAGCCATGCCCAGGCCGTAACCTAGCAACCCCAGCCATGCCCAGGCCGTAACCTAGCAACCCAGTTCTGGTTCCATTTACAGATTATCTCATTTACAAACTGAAAAAATGTCTTGTTATAACTGAAATGATCTACCAGTGGATCTAGAACTGAATCAATATTCAAAACAAAGTTACTTCTAAGTTAGTTTTGTCTTATTTCAAGTGTAATAAGCTATTTCCGCTAGAAACTGGACAAAAATACTTGGTAAGATTTTGTGTTTTTTACAGTGCAGAAGCAGTGGGAATTAAACCAAATGTCGCCATCAGGTCGATCCTAACAGCTGCATCAAAGCAGGAAATTATCTCTATTATTTCCTTCATTCAACTCTTGGGCGGAAATAGAGCAAGAAAGTTATTAGAAATGCACAAAATAAATAAATAAAAATGTTACTTCAAACAGGTGAGATTATTTAATTTGTTTTGGATAAAATGAGCAGTTTCTCCCTTTTCAGGGTAAAACAGTCTGAAGGAAGTTAAGTGCATGAAAAGTTGGTCAGCCATGATCTCCAGTCCTTCAGAAGTCATTTAATCAATATGGTTGATTGATAAACAGCTAATAAAAACACTTAGATTATTATTTATAGCTTTATTTTGCATCAAAAAACTAATATCACCACCTCTAATGTTTTAAAGGAGATTTTATGTGATGTGACAACCATTTTTTCTGATTTTATTTGTAACTATCTTTGCAAAATAGTTACAGTTCAGTTGAAGCAAAACCACAAAATCTTCTCAAGTTTTTGTCTAGTTTCTAATGAAAATATCTTATTACACTTGAAATAAGACAAAACTGACAAGGATCTTTTTAGCAAGTTGTAGTCAATAATCCTTGGCAGATAATTTAACTTATAAAGTGGGAAAAATGTCTTGTTATAAATTAAATAATCTACCAGTGGAACTAGTAACTGTCATCAATATTAAGGGATTACTGATTTAAAAAAAACTCCTATATTTTGCTGAAAAGTTACTTGTAAGATAGTTTTGTTTTATGTCAACTGTACTAAGATATTTCCACTAGAAACTAAAAAAATACTTGGTAAGATTTTGTGTTTTTACAGTGCAGATTTTTTACCACGTGTTATTCTGAAAGTTGGGCAAAAAACTTTATTTTTCCACGTGTTGGCAAGCTTTACTATTCCAACTTTTGTCCAACATTAAGTTTTCTTTTGTTGATCTGGACAACAGTGTGAATGATACCAGGAAACTCGTATGAGTGAGAAGAAATCTACAGAAATGTCAGCAAAATTAGCAAAAAGGTGAAAATATACAGAAAGAATTGTCAACTAACAGTAAATAAATTGTGCTGTTGTATTAAAACCATCCTTTTGCTTTTGTTCTTTTGTTTTGTTTTGTCGCAGATAATTTTGATGTTTGTGCATTTCTGTAAAGGACTCAGCTGTCTGTTGGCGTACTATCGGCTAAATCTGACAACTTTCAGGCCAAAAAGAGGCTTTTTATGTATTTCTATAGAGTAAAGGTGTTTTCAGAGCCTCCTTATATTTGGGTTGTACACAGTGCAGTAGATCTGTCCTGCATGACGGCGTGTTGTTCTGTTTGTAAACCTCTCATGATGCTGTTTTCCTGTCGGGTCTTCCATGGTTTGGTGTCCTCATTTATCTGTTTTTTATGTTCTTGTTGAGTGTTTTTTTAAGTGATGTTTGTTCTGGTCCATGTCTGAATTTTGTTGCATCGTTTCCTGTTAAATGAGTTTAGAAAAAGGAAGAAAAAAAAAGTCAGACAAACTAACTGGAACAGAGTTCTTGGTGAAAATTTACTAGCATTTATAATCAGAACAGAATGTTATGATGATATTTACTAGCATCCTTGGTAAAAGTGTGTAAAAAATAAATATATTTTCACTACTTCATATTCAATCAGAGAGGAAAATAACCCACTTTAAAACTTTTTTATATTTTATATCGTCTACAACAGTTGTAGTCATTCCTTTTTCCAATAGGACAAAGTTTTTCCTATGATATTTTATATATTATGTATTTAATTATGTTCTTACTCTGCCTCAGATGAGAAAGTGATGGCAGATGATGAGTTTACGTGCGACCTCTTCCGCTTCCTGCAGCTCCTGTGTGAAGGCCACAATAACGGTAAATATGACTGACATCATATTAGTTATATTTAATAAAATCATTGGTAAATTCTTGACCAAAATCCCATTTCTGGTTCTGTTGTGCTTAGATTTTCAGAACTACCTGAGAACTCAGACAGGTAGCACGACAACCATCAACGTCATCATCTGCACTGTGGACTACCTGCTTCGACTACAGGTCACTATTTATATCAGAAACTAGACAAAAATACTAGTAAGATTTTGTGTTTTTTCAGTGTATCAGTGACCGAACTGAAAGGTAGTAAATAACACTTTTTATACATGTTTAATATAATTAAACATATATTATATACATGTTTAATATAATTAAACATATATTATATACATGTTTAATATAATTAAACATGTATAAACTACAGCTACTCATTTTATATTTTCAGAGTGGTTTTATTATTATTAAACCTGTAAAAATAAATCAAACTGTTTTAATCAGTGCAAAATATCAGAACCAGGATCAGGGTTTCCTACAGTGCATTATAGGCCTGGTGGCCCGTCAGGCTTTATGAGGCCCACCGCCAGGCTAAGTGTTTCTTCTTTATGTTTTTAGGAAAATAATAATAAATAAAAAATACCAGGTTTTTTTTTAAAAGCCGGATTGCAAAATTTATGTATCTTGAAACCATTAAATCAAATTTAGCAGCATTGATCATCTCAATAAATAAATGTTACATTTATTCATCTGTGGTCTGTGATAGAATATTAGTATTTATGGTCTGATGGAGCTGCTGACTTAATTTGGATTAAACAAAAGTGAAAATAATTGATATTCATTTTAATTGTATTTTATTTGTTGTTTTTAACACAAGTTGTGGGTTTAAATATCGTTTCACTGGCGATGTTTTCCCGTAACATATAATTACCCAGTAAGATTTTTACATTTCCTGTCTACTTAACATCTTTTAATACAAAAACACAGTGGACTGCCTCGGCAAGTTTTCTGGGGGAAACCCTGAGGATCAAGTTTTAACTTTTTTATTTACTGTAGATTTTTGTGTAAAATTTTGTGTTTTTGCATTGTAAGGCAGAAATAACAATAATATAATAACTTTATATGCACAGGAGTCCATCAGCGATTTTTATTGGTACTACTCAGGGAAAGACATAATCGACGAGCCCGGAAAGAGGAATTTCTCCAAAGCCATGACTGTGGCTAAACAAGTCTTCAACAGCTTGACTGAGTACATCCAGGTGAGGCACTGCTAACAATCAAGCTAAGTTTTAGACAAACATGAATGTGGATTAAATTAGCTCTGAATGTTGAAGACACGTTGCGTGTCGTTGTTTACATCTGGAAATTTTGCGCATTTGGACAAAGCTGGAGGGCAGAAACACGATTCTTGGAGATGTACGTAGTATTAATTCAGTGCAGTTCACCACAGCAAAGAGAAAAATGACAAAAAAAACCCCGTTGAACAAGTTTTATGTTTTTAACCTTGATGTTTATTTTGCAATTATTAATAAGTGATTGCTGTGGCAGATTAGCTACCGCTGCTACTAGCTAAGCTAACACAGTAATGGTTGATTAGCTAATTTAAACACTTGCTCTACCGTTTCTTGTTTTGTTTTTACTTAACCGAAACACACAATTCTGCAGTGCATCTACATGTTAAAATTGTCATAGTCAAGCTAGCATAGCTGACCCACTTCCCTCTCCCTCGCTATTTTTGGTTTAATGAAAACTTTTTCCTGACCTTGTTATCGAGTTGTCGTGGTAACAGCAGGACGCGTGTCCTGCTGTTACCAAAACGTACTAAATCTTAAATGTGTTTAGCGTTAAACACATTTAAGATTTAGTACGTTTTGTTAACAGCTAAATCCGATGCTAATCATCGTCAGCGAGCAGCTTTTTGCCCTCCAGCAGGGAGATGTCGAAGGACGTCACGCTGCAACGTGTCTATAGAATAATTTGGGTCAGAAAGATGAAAAGATTTCATTTTTAAAACATGCGGTTTGATGTTTTGTGTGTTTCAGGGCCCCTGCACTGGTAACCAGCAGTCTCTGGCCCACAGCAGGTTGTGGGACGCCGTTGTGGGTTTCCTCCATGTTTTTGCTCATATGATGATGAAACTGGCACAGGTGAGGAAAAACCAAATACAGGAAGTTATTTTATTGACTCTCATAATAATCAATTGATCTATTATTTGCATGATTAATTAAAATTAGCTCAATAATTTCTATTCTGATAATTAGTAATATTTAAGGCCAATGTTGTTCAGAGACATCATAGTCTGTTTTATTTATGATTTTGGTTTTAAATGGTGTTTTTATTTTTGTTTATTGTTTTTAGTTGTGCCTTATTTTGCATATGTAAAATATCTTGAGAGGGCGAACTTGCATTATTATAACATTATCAATGTGTCACTTGAAAACAGTGTTAACAACAATATCATTATTGCTTATCAGAGTAATTACTGACATAATTTATCGTTCAGCAAAATGTGTTATTTTGACAGGGTGACATCCAGTGATGACATTCAGAAATGTGAATTTTTTTTTCTGTTTTGCTGTTTTTATTGGCAGTTCTTAAATAGTGTGTGAACTCTGTTCTTTATCAAGATGTAAAATGGTTTAGATCTAATATAATATGTGTAATCCTGTTAGATGCACCCTGATCCTGGACAACGAAATGTCGTAAGATTTATTCCAGCAAACGTTTCATTCCCAGTTCTGTCCTGCTTCTTCAAGGATAACTTGCTTTACCATCGTTTTCAGTTCAGTTTCAGTTCTGCATCATTGATTTATTCCTCTCGTTTTCTGGTAATGCACTGATCAGTTGCTTATTTCTTCCATCCTGCAGCCCTTTTTTCCACAAACAGCATTGCAATATTTTATTTTTTTGTCCTCCTTCCCACCATTTAATTTAATTGTAATATTTGTGATGCTAAACATGGATATTCTTTGTCTATAAATGCAAACCCAGGATCATTTTTGGAGTAGAACACACTCTGAGGTAGTGATTTATATTTAATTTTTATACAAATTTCTCAAAAGAAGCACCCAGTGGTGGGCACACTTTCGCTAATCTGCTAATAGAGGAGCCAATTTTTGTTTTGCTAACTTTTAATATGTTTAAAAGTTACATAAACAGATTATTTGAAAGAGAACCTGAATGTGTCTCATCATTTATCTTTGAGCTTTTGTAAGTATTTTTATACTTAAATGGGAGCTACAACCAAAAACTTCAATGAGGTTTATGAACTTCCGCTAAAGTGAAGCTAATATGTTGCTAACTTTAAAAACATTTAGCGCACTTAGCTTCCCCCATATATCTATGTGGTGGAGGGGAAACTTCAGCTAATATGCTGGTAGCAGAGCTAATCTTTTCATTTTTATTTTTTGCCAACTTTGAAAACATTTAGAGCAAACATACATGAATAAAATAAAACATAAATACAGTACTGAAGGGCGTTATAGAACATGTAACGCATTATAACGCCACAATTAAATTGGCTGCACACTTTCCTGGGCAGATAAAATCTGATTTGAAGTTAGCACTTTAGCATTAGCTTCTGCTAAAGATTGTGTTGCCATAGCACTATAGAGTTAGCAGAACGTTTTAGTTAGCGGTGCCATCTTTTATCACTCTTTAGCACCACAAAAAATTTAAATCTTGACATTACAAACACCAATAAACTAATTTTAGTGATTTCAAAGCTGATGAACAAAAATAAAACAAAAATTTCTGGCATAAAAAAGTGCTTGTGACTAAACTAAAACACCTAATTTACTTGTTTCAATCACTTCGGTTCCTACAAACATTTGTGAAAGAATAGGAGTGTAACAACCACAGGTGGGCAGAGTACTGAAAAATTTTACTCAACTACAGTAATTGTGTCACTAATTCAACATATTTTTAAATAAAAGTAAAATGTAGCCTCCAAGAAATTACTCAAGTAAGAGTAAAAACGTATTTGGTTGCTAGTATTTAGAATTAGCTTCCACTACATATCATGTTGGTGTAGCGCTTTAGCATTAGCAGAGCTAATGTTTATGATTAGTGCTTTAGGGTTAGCGCAGCTAACATTTTAGGTAGCAGTGCCCACCATTGGAAGTACCCGTATCTTTCAGTTAAGCTGTAAAATGTAGTTGAATGTAAAATTTGTGGTGTGTTGATCTTGCAGGATTCGAGTCAAATCGGCCTGTTGAAGGAGCTGCTGGATCTGCAGAAGGACATGGTGGTCATGCTGCTGTCTCTACTTGAAGGTTGGCTCTCTAGCTACAGATTTTCTTTCTGTTTTGGCTGAAATGTCCTAATATTTTCCCACACTTTGCTGCTTTTAGGTAACATTGTGAACGGCACCATTGCCAGGCAAATGGTTGACATGTTGGTGGAGTCCTCCAGCAACGTGGAGATGATCCTCAAGTTCTTCGACATGTTCCTGAAGCTCAAAGACATCGTGGCGTCCGACGCCTTCCGGGATTATGTGACGGATCCACGCGGACTCATTTCCAAGAAGGATTTCTCCAAGGCCATGGACAGTCAGAAGCAGTACTCCCCATCAGAAATCCAGTTCCTGCTCTCCTGCTCTGAGGCCGACGAGAACGAAATGATCAACTTTGAGGAATTCGCAGATCGCTTCCAGGAACCGGCCAAAGACATCGGGTTTAACATCGCTGTCCTGCTGACCAACCTGTCTGAGCACGTGCCCCACGACACTCGCCTCCAAAACTTCCTGGAGCAGGCGGAGAGCGTGCTCAACTACTTCCGGCCTTTCCTCGGCCGCATCGAGATCATGGGGGCCAGCCGGAGGATTGAGCGCATTTACTTTGAGATCAGCGAGGCCAACAGGAACCAGTGGGAAATGCCGCAGGTCAGGGAGTCGAAGCGGCAGTTCATCTTCGACGTCGTCAACGAGGGCGGAGAGAGCGAGAAGATGGAGATGTTCGTCAACTTCTGCGAGGACACCATCTTTGAAATGAACATCGCGGCGTCCATCTCTGAGCCCGAGGGAGACGGCGAGGAAGAGAAAGACGACGAGGAAGAAGAGGAGGGCGGCGGAGAGGAGGCGGCGTCTGGAGAGGGCGAGGAAGGCAACGGTGAGGCTGCCGTTCCGGAGTCGGCATCGGCCTTTGCCGAATTCCTCAAGAGCGTCATGAACTTCTTCGGCATGTTCACCTTCCGTAACCTGCGGCGCAAATACCGCAAACTCCGGAGGATGACGGTGAAGGAGATGGTGATCGGACTGGTGACGTTCGTCTACACGGTTCTGATGGGAATCCTCATCTTCGTCTACAACGTGTGCAAGGGCTTCTTCACGCTCATCTGGAAGGCTCTGTTTGGTGGCGGCCTGGTGGAGGGAGCCAAGAAGATAACGGTTACAGAGATCTTAGCCAGCATGCCGGATCCAACCCAGGACGAGGTGCATGGAGACCTGCCGCCCGAACCCGGAGCTAGAGAGGTCCAGGAAGCGGACGGGGGGACGGACCTCTTGGACACGGCTGGAGGAGAGGAAGAAGAAGAGGATGGCGAGGAAGGGGAAGGTGGGCGTCTGCCTGGGTTTGACAAACCGGGAGGTCTCGGAGATTTTGGAGAAACGACAACAGAGGAGCCTCCAACTCCAGAGGGAACGCCGCTGCTGAAGAGGAAACTGGTGAGTTGCTCTGGTTTTATCACTATAGGTCAGTTTTACTTCATTATGACTTTTTTGTCTAATTCAGTTAGTTTTAATTAGCTTTACAGTCTGTTTGCTAGTTTTATTAGTTAAATATACTATAATCTGCTAATGGAATTACTTTTTCATAAATATTAAGGGATTATTATTAAAACAAACTCCTATGTTTTGTAAGTGAAGCAATTTGCCAGTGGAACTAGAACTGGGTTGCTAGGTAACGGCGCAGTGGAACATTCTACCGGTGGAACTAGAACTGGGTTGCTAGGTAACGGCGCAGTGGAACATTCTACCGGTGGAACTAGAACTGGGTTGCTAGGTAACGGCGCAGTGGAACATTCTACCGGTGGAACTAGAACTGGGTTGCTAGGTAACGGCGCAGTGGAACATTCTACTGGTGGAACTAGAACTTTTGTATCAATATTTAGGAATTATTAACTTATAACAAACTCATATTTCTTGCTGAAAATTTACTTATAATTTAGTTTTGTTTTATTTCAAGTGAACTAAGATGTTTTCACTAGAAACTAAACCAAAAATACTTTGTAAGATTTTGTCTTTTTGCAGTGTGGATCACAATTCATAGTAACATAAATAACTTTTAATTTCTCAACTCATAAAAAAAAAAAAATCATTTTAAGAACTGGATCTTGGGAAGCCATACATGTCAATATGGAGTATATGAAAGGATATACAGAATTTAATGTGCTTTTATGTATTTCGTTTCGTTTTTCTCCTATTTGTTACTGTGGTATACAATCAACCTGCTAGTGAGATTAAATATGGAAATTAACTCCGTGGCTATTTACATATAAATGTTCATTAGTACGTATTGTCCCGTTTTTAAAAATGAACATGAATTTGGTATCGATTTATTTTGTATAAATATTTTTGCTATTAAGACATAAACTGGAGCACAAGTGTTGTTACTTTAACTCAAACAGCTGGCTGCAGTGGGAGGACCAGGAGAGGAGGAGAAAGTCGAAGCAGCAGAAGAAGTTCCCCAGGAAACGGAAAAGGCCGAGTGAGTTTAAAACCTGCTGAACTGGAAGTATAAAAACGTGTAGAAAGTGATTTATGAGGAATACGTCCTTTTTAATGTTTACGTTTCTGGTTGCTTCTGTTATCAGATGTCAAGCCGGTCTGTTTTTTTCGCAGTATTGAGAACGGAGAGAAGTCGGAGAAACCGGAGCCAGAACCCGAGGTGAAGGAAGAAGAACCAGAGGAGGTCGAGGAGAAAACGGTGAAAACAAAAACCAAGAAGGACAAGAAACATGCCGAGGGCGGCTTTGAGTTGTGGAACGAGCTGGAGGTGCAGAGGATTAAATTCATGGTGAGTCGCTCTCCGTCTTTACGACAGCAGCACCTAATCGGAGATACAAGCCATAAATCTAACGCGGATAATTCAGGAATGTCTGATTTTATTTCATCAAATGCTCTGATTTCTGTTTCCTCCCAGAACTACCTCTCTCGTAACTTCTACAACCTGCGGTTTTTGGCTCTGTTCATCGCATTCGCTCTGAATTTCATCCTGCTCTTCTACAAGGTCAGTAAATGTATAGTTTTATTTATCCAATATGATAAACATATATCCCCATTGATATATGTCGACATCACATATTAGCCGTGGTAGATTATGACATTTTATTTTATTTTTTTTAAATGTTCATGTTTCTATGTTTGTTTTTGAAATGTCAAATTATGCAACTATATAGTGAATGGAAACACTGAGACTCTTTCAGATTCTTTGGGTGATTGTTTCATTTTTCCATCTGACTGGATGCATAGCAAAGGTCACATGACCTCCAGTCCCGTATCGATGGTTCCCCCCTAAAGGACTGGGCTCTCATTCCCTGTTGGACCTTTGCAGGTGTCCGACTCTCCTCCAGGTGAGGAGGAGTTTGAGGGTTCTGGTCTGTTTGAGGGCTCCGGCCTGTTCGAAGGCTCCGGCGCTGAGGAAGATGGGTCCGGATTGGAGGAAGGTGGGGAAGATGAAGACGAAGAGGGCCCGTTGTACTACTTCCTGGAAGAGAGCACCGGATACATGGAGCCGGCTCTGTCTTTCCTCTCCATTGTCCACACCATCATCTCCTTCCTCTGCATCATCGGCTACAACTGCCTCAAGGTTTGGGCCGATCCTCCTTCTCTGCACCGAAACATTTGGTTTTAGGCTCATCGTGTCTTCTGGGTCCCTTCAGGTTCCTCTGGTTATCTTTAAAAGAGAGAAGGAGCTGGCCAGAAAGCTGGAGTTTGATGGACTTTATGTGACTGAGCAGCCAGAAGACGATGACATCAAGGGCCAGTGGGACAGACTGGTCCTTAACACGCCGTAAGAAATGCACAAAAATTATCCCTATATAGTTTATTTAGCTGCAATTAAGGAGAATATGATTGATTAAAGTGTTTTTTACTCTTATCTAAATTCAGAACCTTCCCAAATAACTACTGGGACAAGTTTGTGAAGAGAAAGGTGAGTTTAAGTTTACAGCTGCCAACAGCCATCAATATCTACAATGACTGTTTGAAGAATTTGAATTAAAATGAGTTACAACAACATTTAATTTCCCTTTGGCACCAATTAAGTATTTTTGAATTTTAACTGACTTTAACCCAAACATTTCCGCGTGGCGTCCAGGTTCTGGATAAATACGGCGACATCTACGGCAGAGAGAGAATCGCTGAGCTGCTGGGCATGGACCTGGCGTCGCTGGACGTCAGCGCCATGACACACGAGAAGAAACCTGAACCGGACACCTCCATGTTCAGCTGGTACGCACAGCTAGTTTCCATTTCTACTGCTTCTGAAAACAACCCCAGTGTTTAAACAAACACCCTGCTGTTTTTGGCAATAAGTTCATGTTTTTGTTTGGTTTCTGGAAAAAGATGTTTCAAAAATCTCTCAATATTTTAGTCACACTGCAGCATTGCCTAGAAAACTGAGAGGAGATTTGGTCAGCTTCTGGAAAAGACAAATGTTTTGTTGCTGACTTACCATCCAGATTTACAGATTTTTTAAAAATCTGAACTAAACGTTGGCTCTAATCATCTTTAAGGGTAAACAAAAAAACCCAATTTTTAAACAGCCTCTAGAGATAACATGTCTGACTCCAAAAGGATAGGAGTAACAACGTATCGTTCATCAAGTTCTTAGGCTCCTAGTGTCAGTTTAAAACTCTTTAACGCTAAGGTTAAGTTTAGCTATTGTCTGTCTTAGCTTCTTGTATAAAGATTTCTCTGTACGTCTGTTTATAACACACCCACATTGTCATACGTAGCACTTCTTACATCTATATCTTGTGTATCTTTAGTAAAATCACCTGCAGCAAGACGACTCTTTCTACTGTTACACTCTAAAACACCATATGTATTCTTACTTCAATTATGTTTGCATGCTTTACTGAAACTAAACTGTTTACATGTTTAGTGTGAGAAAGGCACATGACTCAGTTGTTGTGTAACTTTAATATTTTTGTGACTGGAGTGAATGGTTGAGTGCAGCAGTGGTGCGGGACGCTTTCAGAGCGTTAGTGGATTGGTAATCATAAGTGTAAACGTTGAGTTGGGGGCGTGGCCTGCAGCAGCTTATTTGGATTTAAAGCAACAAGACGCCCTAAAACAGCTCAATGTAGGTTGAACTAAGCACTGATTATCAAAGAATGATTTTATGAAAAGAATTATATGAATATGTTTTGTATAGGCCATATATCTATCCTAAACTATTCAAAGAACCATAATAGCTCCCCTTTAAATCAGAGCAGTACAAGAGGTAATCATCTCTCCTTCTCTCTCTGCAGGATAACATCTATTGACATCAAATATCAGATCTGGAAGTTTGGTGTCGTCTTCACTGACAATGTGAGTAAAACTAGCCGCCTGGACGTCAGAATGTCAGGTTTGATGTTGCTAATCCTCCTTCGTTCACCTCTCAGACATTCCTCTACCTGGTCTGGTACATGCTGATGTCCATGCTTGGACATTACAACAACTTCTTCTACGCTTGCCATCTCCTGGACATCGCCATGGGCGTCAAAACGCTGCGGACCATTCTGTCCTCCGTCACCCACAACGGCAAACAGGTGGCTCTCCCGTTAAAGGTGCATTGTGGGGGTTCAGAGGTGAAAACCGTGTCTGACCCGAGTGTTTGCTGCAGCTGGTGATGACGGTCGGCCTGCTGGCTGTGGTGGTGTACCTCTACACCGTGGTGGCCTTCAACTTCTTCCGCAAGTTCTACAACAAGAGCGAGGACGAGGACGAACCGGACATGAAGTGCGACGACATGATGACTGTGAGTGGAGAAGCAACAACACTTACTTATTAGAAACTCTCCGTTCATTTTCTATGAAACGTTGCAATGAGGTGAAATTCGTACATGTGAAACTTTGAGCTTATACACATGTTCAGGCAGACTGACAATGCAACACAAGAAAGTTGAAAAATGTTAGTTTGTTAAATCTGTTATGTAATAATAACACGTTAACGTTCAGACTCCTAATAAGCTAAATTTTTCCCCGTTTCCTGGTTTGCAGTGTTACCTGTTCCACATGTACGTCGGCGTTCGCGCCGGTGGAGGCATCGGAGATGAAATCGAGGATCCGGCCGGGGATGAATACGAGCTCTACAGAGTCGTCTTTGACATCACTTTCTTCTTCTTTGTCATCGTCATCCTGCTGGCTATCATCCAGGGTGAGTGGGAGAGGCTAACGCGAAAAGCTAACGACCAAGAGGCGAAAGTTAATGACTTTATGTTGGACATTATAAACTAAACATATTAAATGTTTGGTCGTCATCAGTTGGTGAATTTTTATGTTTCAGGCTTCAGTGAAATGAAAAAATATTAAACAGAAAACTAGTAAAACATCAAATTACATTCAGTTTTGGTGAATCAGGATTCATGAGTCGTTTCAACGGTTTTTAGGTAAAGAAATAAAAATATGGTTGGATGTATATCACAGTTAGATGCTGGTTGGATGTATTCCATGGTTGGTTGGATGTATTCCATGGTTTGTGGATGTTGGTTGGATGCTGGTTGGATGTTGGTTGGATGCTGGTTGGATGTTGGTCGGATGTTGGTCGGATGCTGGTCGGATGTTGGTCGGATGCTGTTGGTTGGATGTTGGTCGGATGCTGGTGGTTGGATGCTGGTCGGATGCTGGTTGGATGTTGGTCGGATGCTGGTTGGATGCTGGTGGTCGGGTGTTGGTCGGATGCTGGTCGGGTGTTGGTTGGATGCTGGTGGTTGGATGCTGGTCGGATGCTGGTCGGATGCTGGTGGTTGGATGCTGGTCGGATCCTGGTCGGATGCTGGTCGGATGTTGGTTGGATGCAGGTTGGATGTTGGTTGGATGCTGGTCGGATGTTGGTTGGATGCTGGTCGGATGTTGGTCGGGTGTTGGTTGGATGCTGGTGGTTGGATGCTGGTCGGATGCTGGTGGTTGGATGCTGGTCGGATGCTGGTCGGATGCTGGTCGGATGCTGGTCGGATGTTGGTTGGATGCAGGTTGGATGTTGGTCGGATGTTGGTTGGATGCTGGTCGGATGTTGGTCGGGTGTTGGTTGGATGCTGGTGGTTGGATGCTGGTCGGATGCTGGTGGTTGGATGCTGGTCGGATGCTGGTCGGATGCTGGTGGTTGGATGCTGGTCGGATGCTGGTCGGATGCTGGTCGGATGCTGGTCGGATCCTGGTCGGATGCTGGTCGGATGCTGGTCGGATGTTGGTTGGATGCAGGTTGGATGTTGGTTGGATGCTGGTCGGATGTACGTCCTGCCATCCATCCTCCTGTTTCTGGCTGCAGGTTTGATCATTGACGCCTTCGGTGAACTCAGAGACCAACAGGAGCAGGTCAGGGAGGACATGGAGGTGAGCCCCTGACCTTTGACCTTTGACCTGCCTCTGCCGCCTTCAGGCTGAACTTCCTGTTTCCCTTTCAGACCAAATGCTTCATCTGTGGAATAGGAAGCGACTACTTTGACACGACGCCGCACGGCTTTGAGACGCACACCTTAGAGGAGCACAACCTGGCCAACTACATGTGAGCTAAAATCTGATTTTAATCCTTAATCTGCTTAATCTGAGGAGGAATCTCATAGCAGGACACTCAAAAACACTAAATCCTACCAAGTATTCAGCAAGATACAGGAGCTTGTTTTAGAAAATAATTCCTTAATATTGATTTTTAAAACGTACTGGTTCCACTGGCGGGTTATTTATTTCACTAAAAAACAGGCCAGTTAAACCAGGTCAGAAAGTGGTTAAAAAAATTAAAATGTTACCAATGTTCAAGAATTATTGACTTAAAACAAGCTCCTATATCTTGCTGAAAAGTGACTTCTAAGTTATTTCTCTTATTTCAAAATTTGCACTAGAAACTAGACCAAAAGTACTTGGGAATAGTTTCTGTTTTTGCAGTGTACTGAAGTGATTTGTAGCATGAAAATCCCAAAGAGAAGCTAAAATCTCAGAATCAAACATTTTATAGGAAGATTTTTCAATTTCTGGGAGCAAACAAAATGTCTTTGGGTACAAAATATTGGTCTAGTTTGTAGTGGAGATGTGTTATTACACTTTAAATACGACTAAAATAACTTTTCTGCAAGACAACAGCAGGGTTTTTTTCAGTGTATTATAAGCCTGGCGGGCCACCAGGCTTTACTTGTGTCCCCACTAGGCCAAACATTGCTTATTTATTTAAAGTTTTTTTTAAATGTTTGCATTTTTTAAGACTTTATACTTGGTGTTCAGGTATTAATCTTTCAGCTACACATAATTATCAAGCTATATTTTCAAATTTCCTGTCAACTTTAAACATTTTTTAACTCAAAAACACGGCGGGCCGCTGAATGAATGACTGCCAGGCGTAGCAAGTTTTCTGGGGTTTGTGTAGATTGTTTTAAATCAATAAATCCTAGTTCCACTGGTAGATTAATTCATTTATAACAATACGTTTTTTCCATGTTATAATTGAAAAAATCAGATTTTGTGTTTTTGCAGTGAAGAGTGGATGTTTTCCTTTGTTCAGGTTCTTCTTGATGTATCTCATCAACAAGGATGAAACAGAACACACTGGACAGGTCAGTCATTTTCCTTTGCTGTTGTTATTATTTCCAAAGCTTTATAATTCTGTTTAACTTGTAATTATTTTCCCCAGGAGTCGTATGTGTGGAAAATGTACCAGGAGCGATGCTGGGACTTCTTCCCCGCTGGAGACTGCTTCAGGAAGCAGTACGAGGACCAGCTCGGATAAACTGCTCCGCTTCCTGACAGGAAACGGGACGAAAAGTCCTGACGTTCAGAGCTGGAACACGTCCGTGTCTTAGTTTTGTCATTTGTCTTGCGTTTCTTTCTCGTCTGTTCGAAGCTATGCACACCTTTTAGCCGCACTTTTCAGCAGCAGGTTGGAGAAAACGACACGGGAGGCGAAACGAAGCTTCTGCTGTGAACACATGGCCTTTCCTGTCTAAATTAAACAGACTGCCTTGTATATGGACTGAACGCGTGGCGGCTAACGTAGCCGCTAGTGCTGTAAACGTTCTAGTGCCTATAGCGACGTCACTGCTTTAGCCGTCAGTCTCAGTAGCTTTTCTTTGAGGTTCAACCTTTTCCATCCGGCCTCATGGGAAAATCTGAAACGGTCACAAACTCACGACTCGAGACGACTGGAGTTCTTCTTCTCTTGTTTTCGTAACGAGGTTTAAACCCTAACCCTACATGGCGTCTTCAGTTCTGATCATGTGCCGGGATATTTAGGGTTTTCGGTCGTTTTTATGGAAAATCAAACCCTGTGAGCCTTTTGGGTCGTTGTCATTTATGTGCCTCAGAGTATTTGTTAGCATGAGAGGTTTGCGTTTCTAGCTGCTTTTGTGTATTTTGTTGAGTTGTTAGCAGTGGTGGGCACACTTCTGCTAATGTGCTAATGGCAAAGCTAATTTTTTTGTTTGGCACAATTAGCTTCACCTAAATTAAATTTTCTGGGTAAATTCTAATGTGCTAATAGCTAAGCTAATTTTTAGCTTAGTCCTTGAGCTAACTTTGACAATGTTAAGCACACTTAGCTTCAGCTAAAAAAAAAATTTTCTGGTAAATTCTAATGTGCTAATAGTTGAGCTAATGTTTTGTTTAATGATTTTGTTGTCTTTGAAAACATTTAGCTCACTTAGCATCCACCAAATATATTTTTCTGGTTAAATTCTAATATGCTAACAGCAGAGCTCATTTTTAGCTTAGCTATTAGCTAACTTTGAAAGCATAAAGCACACTTAGCTTCCTTTAAATTATTTTCAGGTAAATTCTTATGTGCTAATTTATTTTTACTGTTTTTGTGAGCTTTCAGTTGAATAAAGTTTGACAACTATGTCAAAGTTTTTGGTTATCAAGTGTCAAATCAGGAATTACACAGGAACAAAATAAAACATAAAGCAGAAAACAAGATGTAAACATCTAAACGTCTAAGAGCTTTATGAAACTACAGATTATAAAGGGTCAAAATTAAATTCAACGCAGATATAATTTAAATTAAAGTTAGAGCTTCAGCATTACTTTCTGCTAACTATGTTATGCTTTACAGTTAGTGGAGCTAATGTTTGTGATTAGTGCTTTAGGGTTAGCGGTGCTAACTTCTCAGTTAGCGGTGCCCACCACTGCCTGTCAGTTCTGTTCCTATTACGTTTTAAAGCAGCCGAACCTCTCAGTGTGGCTTCAGCAGTGTGAAAAATTGTGACAAACCCAGAAACAAATGTTATTCACAGATCAGAATCAACCTGCTGGTTTCCCTTCCTATTTGGGCATTTTGCATGTCAAATCTGACCCAGTAGATCATTATTTTGTTCCTCGTTCTGACAGGAAAATGACTGTGGAGACGAAGTGACTGATTTTACGTCCATTTGAGTTTCGCTGTCTTGAAACGAAAGATTCTCACAAGCAATCATGAACTGCTTGAACTCAGACCGACTTGACAAAAACATGACTTTTGGAATGATTATCTGTTTAGACACTCTGCAGTCTTACAATGTGGACTCCCGTCTCTCTGCCATAACCGATAGTGAGACGAACACACATCCGAGGGGAACGCCGAGGTAATTTATTCTGTTTTACGCAGATTAAGCCATTTAGAGAGACTTTATGCACAACGTTGGTGCACTGAAATAAATGTTGAATGTATCTAATAAGAACTTGATGAAAAGACATATTTTACATACACCATGGATTCTTCTATTTATTTTTCTTTAAGGCTCTGATGTATGGAAATAATTTAGTGTCTCAAACTGAAGATGGTGAAAAAATTTAGTCTTATAATGAAAATGGTTTGGAGAACGTTTGCTTTTGTTTCGGCTCGTTAGCTTTTTACCATAGATATTTTTAGAAATTCAGCATACGGATAATTTGTCTCAGTCAAAGTTGTGTGTGATGCGTTGATTTCTGACACATTAAACTCTCCATGTATAAATGACCGGTTGGAGACGGAGTGTTTCGGTTGGTCTGATGGTTGGAGGTCACAACTTTCCACTTGACTGAGTGTCTCTGACTAAACTCTGCGTTTCAATATGGAATAAACAAATTATTTTAAGGACAACTGGAGCGTCTCGTCATTTGAGCTTTTTAATTTTTTTCCAAATCAGTTTCTTTCAATAAAAACAGTTAGAAAACTTCAATAAAAGCTGCAGGTGTCTGGTGAATATTTGGTTAAAACATGTTTGTTTTTTATTCAAAGGGTAGAAAAGTTAGAAATACTTTTAAAACATAATTACTCAAAGTACTGCGCAGTAAGGCCCTAAAACGCTTGTAAAAATAATTTCTTACAAGCGTCTACAAGACAACGTCACGTGGCTTTTTTGTTCTCTGGGAAATTATTTTTTGTGATAAATATAGAAACACCCATAAAAATCAAAACACCAACAATAGTGACAGTAATATTAACAATAAAATAATGTTACAAAGCAGCCGACAGTTTGTTTGCTGTGGGCGTTGAGGAACCTGGATAACAGATTTGGCCCAATAAAGGTTGAGAAACTGATTTAAACCATAAAGTAGTTTCAACCAAGCAGTTATTTTCTAAAATACATGCAATTTTTATCAATTAGAAATATTTTCTTTGATTTAAGTATTTTAGTTTTGACATCGTAGGTTAGAATATTTTAAACGTCCTGAGTTTTGACTAAACTTTTATCTTTAGGAAATATGAAGGATTTCCTGAAAAAAAGATGCAGATTTTCCATTAACTTGCCCTCTTTTGTTCCCTGGAACATTTGTATTTGTACACATACCATCGCGCTGAGTTTACAGGCGTTAACCTCCGACCTCAATGCAGCACAAAAGAAGAAAAATACCTGCAGTTACCAGAGATACGGATTAGTAGAGTTTCCTGAAAATACTCAGAATCACTTTTAATTCATGTAACAACAGAGGAGCAAAGAGATCAGATTACAGACGCTGTTTTAAATATAAGTATAGTAAATAATTAGTTTTGGTTTGAGATGTTAAAGGTGAACTGGATGGTTGAAAACACGCCCTTCATGTTTTATTAACTTGTTTCCAGGAACTCAGCAGTTTGTCTGTCTGCGTTTCTCCTCCCCTCCTTCATCGCTCATATAAAGTAAAGCTCAGATTTTCCTGCATCGTCTTTTCTGCTCTCGTTTTCCCGCTTTCTGTTCATCATCATGACTTTCGTCGCTCCTCCAGGCTACCAGCCCGTCTACAACCCTGTGAGTATCTGCTGCTGGGCTTTGACTGGACCAATGGAAACGGACGAAAACGGTCAAAAAATGGCTTTTATTTTTTATTTTGAGCCTCAAATTTCCAGATTAATTTAACAATTAAAGCAGAGGCAGTGGAAGTAACTTAATTACTAAAGAATGAAGGAGTGTAAAGGAAAAAATAAATATGTAAAAATGAAATTACGACAATATTCTCGTATAATTTAGACTTTTTTCTCGTATTTTTAATTGTGCTAATAAAATGGCTCCATTAATATTAAATCAAAAGTTTCCTAACAAGTTAAACTTTAAATAATTTTTGTGACCATCAGGATGACTTTGAGTTAGATTTTTTTACCATTCTTCTTAGCAAAGCTGGTAGTTTATTTAAATTAATTATCTTTGTGGCTTTAATCTGCACATTTTAAGGCTTTTTGAAAACCATTTTAATCAATTTCCTTTCATCTGAGTTTAAACCTGCTTTATTGAATCCTCACAGCACCAATTAATTAAGGATTTTAGTAAATTAATTTAAGAAAATCCACAGCAAATTCAAACTTATTCTGCTTGTTTTTGTTTTTAAAGGTATTGTTCCACTTTGAGAAATCATGAAAGTTAGTTGGATGGTAAAACTCTCAAACTGCTTTTCATTTCCTGTTTAACCTCAGAAGTTTCATTCTAGACTATGTTTTTTACTTATGATGGTGTTTTTCTTTTTCTTCACCTTCCAGCTCTAAAAGTTGCTGATTATTCTAATTAAATCTGAATTATTTTGGTGCCACTGCAGAGCATTCCTTACCTCGGCTCCATTCATGGCGGCGTACGGGACGGCGTGTCCGTCTACATCCAGGGGTCGATTCCTCAAAACATCACCAGGTGAGTTTTTAAAACATTTTTACTGAATCTGAAGCTTTTCTATCCATTAAAACATTTTAATTATCTCCAGAGAAACTCTAAATATCCACCTTGTGTGAATGGAGTCTGTTTCTTTAAAATTGACTCACAGCTCAGTTTTTATCTTCATTTAAGTCACGCCTAAAGTCATCTTTGACTTTAGGCGTGTATTTAAAGGCTGTTATCAGCTAAAACACACAGAGAAAAATGTTTATTTATTTCACAACATCTTTTGTTCCCAGATCCACCTGTTTGCATTCTGCAGTTTAAAACTATTCCACCCTGTAGAAGTATTTACAGTTCTTCCACGTCATCCCTTTATTTCACAGCACAGCCGAAAGTTTAAATGTATTTTACTTGATAGACAAACGCACAATAATTTATGGCTACATATGATTGTTTTTATAGGAAATAAAAAGTGTGGCAAGTATTTATGGCGGTGTAGTAAAGCCAATGTAGAAAGAAAATAAAAGGAGTAAATTTCCACACAAAAAAACTTGGAAATTTGCTGATGGCAAAAATTGTACATTTGCAACAAAAATATCCAAAAATGTTAGATTAATTTTAGAAAATTTCTAGAAAAACTTTGGAAATTCCTGAGCTTAAAATCTCAAAAATTTGTTGAAATTAAAATAAAAACCTGAAATTTTGAGATTAATCTTAAAACATTTCTAGAAACAAACTTGGTAAATTCAGAGTTTGAAAAAGAAAAGAAACATTTGCTAGAAAAAACTAAAAGTTTTTAGAATAATCTCAAAAATATTCTTGGAAAAAAAAACGTGGAAATTTTAGGGTTTTTTCTCACTTTTGAAGCTCAGAAATATCCTTATTTTTTATTTTTTAGAAAGCATTTGAGATTAATCTCAAAATTCCTGAGTTTTTTGGCAGGAATGTTCTCCCTTTTTAATCTACGTCGTTGTGGAAATGCTTGGTCTTCGTGATCCTGAAATGCTTCGGCTCTCCTCTCACGCAGCTCTTTGTCTTGGTTTACTCAGAATAAATCCCACTGCGGCTGTAAAGTGAGAATAAGTTGGAGGAGTGCTGCTGTTAACTCGGTTCTGTCTCTGCCAGGTTTCGGATCAACCTTCTGTGCGGAGAGTCGGACTCCAGCGACGTCGCCCTGCACTTCAACCCTCGATTCGACGGCTGGGACAAAGTGGTTTTCAACAGCCGTAAAGATGGATCCTGGATGTCGGAGGAGAAGATCCGCAGGATGCCTTTCTCCAAGGGGAAGTCCTTCGAGTTGGTCATCATGGTCACTTCCAAGGGATTCCAGGTAAACAAGCTTGTGGTTTTAAAGGGGACCTACAAATAAAAATTCACATTTTGAATGTTTTTATACTTCCATTTGGGTCTCCACCGCTTCTAAAAACGGCTTGAAAAACAAACCACCTCGTCAGTTTTTGGCAATAATGTTTTTTCTCTGGAATGTAACGTCACAACAATCACTCCAGCCAAACCCAGTCCGTCACCTAGCAACCCCAGCAGAGTTCCGCCCGTCACCTAGCAACCCCAGCAGAGTTCCGCCCGTCACCTAGCAACCCCAGCAGAGTTCCGCCCGTTACCTAGCAACCCCAGCAGAGTTACTGTGCTGGAGGCTCCACTTCTACTTTTCAAAGATGCACGGTTGTATAATGTCACATCTGTTTGCAGCCATTTTCACATCCATGTGTAAACGTTGAATTGGGGGACGTGACCAGGAGCAGCTAATTTGGATTTAAAGTGATAGAAAATGAATGTATTGATGTTCTCATTGATTGATTGATTGATTGATTGATTGATTGATTGATCATGCTCTTCTTTCTGCTCCAGACTAAAGTCAACGGGAAGGACTTCTTCCTGTTCCCTCACCGCCTCCCTGTGGAGCGGATCCGGGCCATCCAGGTCTCCGGAGACGTTTCCATCCAAACCATTAACATCATTGGGGTGAGCCACGCCAGTCGGCCATTTTTATTTCAGTAAATAAATGTAGCAGAAGGTTTCCTGAATGTGTGTCTGCCTCAGGGTGCAGGCGGCGAGCTTCCTGGAGGAACTGGAGTGAGTAAAACAGCCACTCAGCTAACATCATTAGTTTCCTCCATTTGGTC
>CAEGAG010242616.1:0-16822 GCA_903067065.1 Brachyrhaphis terrabensis | reverse complement strand
TATCTATCTATCTATCTATCCATCCATCCATCCATCCATCCATCCATCCATCCATCCATCCATCCATCCATCCATCCATCCATCCATCCATCTATCTATCTATCTATCTATCTTTCTTCCAGGTTGGTGAGGAAGAAGTGTTTTCCAGTATTTGCACACATGTGGGTGCACAAACACATATAACCCTCACCAGTAGTGGTTCACCTTTGTCAGCCTAGCCTCTTTCAAGTCATGCATCTGAGGTACACTGATCCACACCCATATTCACCCACTACCCCCGGTCCTCCTGCTGCCAATAAAAATATGAGGAGTGGAGACAGTGAGATTGAGCTTCCTGCCACGGCACAGGGGGAGTTTGGGTAATATTCAGACAGCTTTGCCTCAAGCAATGAAATCAAACAGAAGCTCCCTACAGAGTGAGATGTCTGTTATTAAAGGCTGTTCTTTTCCTGTCAGGGTCAGCTCAGACCCTGTTATACTCATGCCAAATGGGAAAAAAACAGACAAAAAGGCAATGGCACATGCAATGAAAAAACATCACTCACACAGTGATTGCTTAGTGCTTATCACAATTTTTGAAAATTATCTATTAGAGTTTACAAGTAAGAAGCAGTCAAACTGTTTTATTACTTTAACTCAATTGTCCTCTATTTCTGTTATGCACAAGGAGTTGAATTCTCATGTTGGGTAGAACAATTAATTTGAAATAAAATAATGTTTATGCTGTGGTCAAGAGAGATGCCTGATAGTTATGCATTTATATTTATATATATATATAAAAAATCCTGGGATTATTAATGGCGGAACTGTCAGTTCCTACAGAGGAGGACTGAGCTGATCTTTAGAACTACTTGTATTTTGGGCATTTTATAACTGATTTAACACAATCACTGTTACACATGGGATTAGTGTGGCCATTTAAAATGAAGCTTAATGAAAATTTCAAAATAAAAGACTTGACAATTTTTACATAAGGTAATTGCTGTTTTGGGCTTTATGTGACTGGTTTAAACAAACCACTGTTACACATTGGATTACTGTGGTCATTTAATGTGAAGCTTACTGAAAATTTCAAAATAAAAGTTTCAATATTCCTCTCAGGCTAGTGCACCGCCATAGGCAGAGCAATAATATTAGCCTGCATCATCTTATGCTTAAAAAAGTTGTTTAACAAAATATGTCATTAAAGCTAATTCTTTTAATTTATGTTGTGTCAATTCACAACAAATCTTTCAAGGTACTTTGCAAGAAACAAAAAGACCCTGAGTGCATTCACTCCTGGACAAACATGTAGCGGCAGTAGACTTTTGTGGCATGCATAGGAGAATCAGAAAGAAAACAGAAGGAACATCTCAACAGAACCTGGATCTGTGTGAGCAGCCACAGATCCAGGTGGCTGCTCATACAAACAAAAAACACAGATGCACCTATTCATGAGTACTTTCTACGTAAAAAAAGTACAAAGTCAATGACTCCTAACTCGTTTAGTGGCTTCATCTAGGAGAGAAACATGGCAAAGCAGATAAGATAGGATGAGAGAAAGCACATACAGTTAGTGACAGCAAAACTCATCCAATGGCTGTGTCTAGGAAAGAGACAGGGTTAAACACTGAAAGAAAGGGCCAAGTGTATCATCCCAAACAAGAACATTAAGTTGTTGGCACCAGTATCCAACGCTCCTGTCCAAGAAAGAGTCACAGGTAGCAGAACTCCATACCAGATGTTTGCCAGAAGGGTTAAAAGAAAAGAAGCAAGAAGAACTGAACATATAGAAAGTTCAATCTATGGGAATAGACCAGTCCAAGTCCTGACCTAAATTAAATTAAGAACTTGGAGGAAGCTGCAGCTTTCAGATTATTCCACTTCTGTACTACTATGCTACTTTGAATGGTTAGCAAAATTTATATAAAAGCCATTGATCTTTGTGTTCGGTTTACAACCAAATTTGAAGAACTTCAATAAAGGGTATTGACACTTTTGCAAGATTCTTCTTATGGGCTCATGAAATTTCATTGTCAGCTGAGCACTTTTGCAAGCTTTTCAAAAGAATGTTGATCTTTTTTTCCTCCAAAATGTGATACTAATGATAACAAAGAAAAATTTAGACTCTCAGTAAACATTTAAAAACTAAAGGTTGTTTTTTATATATATATTTTATGTTATATATTAAAGTACATATTTGCACAACATCAGTGGTTTGTGCGTGCATCATTGGATGCTACTGTTCAGGGCAAGTGGTGACTGATTAATGCAGTTTATTCTTTGTTCTTACAGTCTGTCCCTAAAGATATAGGCACTGTCAAGGCAGTAAATACACCCTGTTTCAAGAGTGGTCTTGAGATTTTAATCACTGCAGTAGATCTCTGTAAGTGCAATGACAAGAAAAGTTTGCTGGTGCTTCAGATTTGTATATTTTATATTGTTGGTAGTGCATGCATATTATTCATTCTGAATAGCATTGCAATGCTTTGCAGCATTTCATTATTTTGTCAGTTTGAGTTAACAATCCAAAAGTTACACAGTTTAAGATTCACATTTTAAAATAAACTCAAGCATTAACTATAGAGAAGAGCATGATATTTGAAAATAAACCCTGAAAGAAAAATGAATTCTAGATTGTCATAATTGAAGACTCTATAATGTTTTCTATGATGCAAACATTTTGACCAGCCTTGTGGCTGAAATATTCAATACAAATAAACTTACCTTGTCTTGACTTCACTAGATCACTGGCGCCTCTTTTCTGTTTTTCCAGGAGTTTCCATTACCACATAGCCTTTGTGACTTTTCCCTACAGTACACAAAACCTTCTTACAATGAAGACAAAAACTCTTAAAAAATAATGCTGTCTTAATTTTAAACAGTGTTACTGGTTGACTCAGTTTTGAAAGAGCTGTTGTAACCATCAGCCTTTGTATTTTGAATATTGAACGCATGACATGAATGACAGCGATGGTGGAGCAGACAGTCAGCACCAGTCATGCTGATAAAATAAAAGTGGGATCTGAAAAAGGTTACTCTGTAACACAGCAATGTGAAGTTCAAGAGAAAAACTGTCAGGTGTTTAGAATAATGAAACAGGTTTTTCCCACAACATTTTGCTGCTGAAGTAAATTGGAGATAATAAATTATTAATGCTTTATGTACAGATCAAACAAATTAATATCAGCATTGTACAACTGGTTGAGCTATAACTGAATTAATAAAGTGCTAAGAATGACACATTTTTCAGTTAGTTGTTTATTATTCACCAACTTCCACATTTTACTTTTATGATCGTAAAATGTAGTATGACATTTAAAAAAAAACTCATTATGATTAAGCTGCTGTATGTTGCTTATCTCTAACAGTGAATTGGCCAAAGGAAACCTCGATCCTTTGCTGCAAGGAAAAGCTACCAACAACTCTGCCAGCATGGAGTGCCATTACTCTATAATCTACATTATATAGATTTATTTCACACAGATCAATGCTTTTATTTCAGTTAGTTATGATTCTTTTCTGCTTACTTCTAAAACACATTTAAGATCAGAATATTACACCAAATAAAAACTATAGTTTTCTCATATTGATTATCTGAGCCTCTATGATGAGCATCAAGTTGATGTTTACATTTATTGTACTGCTGCATCATTCTGTTTTTTGAAGTAAAAAAACAATCATGGTGACACTATCCATAAAACATGTTATAGTAAACAGGAGAATTGCTTTACTTCTTTAAAATGGGGACCTGCATAGACTTTGGCAATCACTTTTCAATGTGTCACTTCTGACATTGTGTTACATAGATGTTACATCATTTACCATGCCCTTCACAAACAATCTATTTTTGTTGTTTCTGTTATTTACTTAATTTTTTCTTCTCTTGGTAACCTATCAGGTAATGAAGTCAGCTTGATGTTTGGGAGGGAAAAGACAATGCAACTTACCTGCCTTCCTCTGACTGATTAATCTCTGAACTCTCTGCTGACATTTCCCCTATTGACCAGTAGAAGACCCTTCACATGTTAACCAATCTTAACAGAAAGCTTGATATGGATACAAGATGAGGAAACGTTTTAAAGCAAGTCAACATAAGACAGATCTCAAAGTAGCTGATAGAGGCATAGCTCAGTAAATTCATTTACCTTCCAAGTTCAGTTCAGCTTGTACTTTAAATGATCACTATTTAATATTTAATATTTTAATATTTGATTTAATACCTGTAGGCCTGGCAGATGTGACTAATTCCAAAGTTAGAACAATATTTTTGCTTAAACTACTCGGTTTTGGAACCGGGAGCTGTTTTTAAATACTTACACTTTGACTAAATGTATTTTAGTGCGCCACAGCAGCCCTGCTTCACAATTAAACTAAATGAAATAGAGAGTAGAGCAATATCTCAAATCATCAACACATTACAAGCAGGAAAAGCTGTAACATGGCAGAGATTTTCATCTTTTTAGTCTGTGCTGGAAACCCAGGTGTTTAAATTCACGACTCCAATGTGAGAAGACCACCAGGGTTCAGCAACACTGACTTCTGACTGCGAGCAAACACATTGACAGTGTGAGTGCAAGTGAAACCGCTCTTTTAATTTTTGAATCTGTAACTGATGTGGCATCCGCATAGCGGGAAGGATCAGCTTAGTTCCTGTTTATGTGCAGACACAGTTAGAGATACAAATGGGAAATCAACTCCACCTGATTCTCAACACTGTTACTGTCTCCCACAAGCCCTCATTCTGTGCATGTTGTATGTTTAATTTTAAACAGTTTTCTTTTGGCCAGGAAAGGGTGAATCATAGGATTTGTACTGAAAACAACAGTGATTTGTTACTTTGTTACTGTTTTTCTCTTTTCTTAAAGAAGAATGATTGTTTCTGGTAACAAGTTATATAAAAGCTCTGTACTTTGGGAATTTAGTGAAGTTTTCAAACTCCTTGCAAATATGTACTCCTGTGTGGCAGAATGTGTATGAAAGATATTATAGGTGGGCTTGTCTTTCTCCAGATCAACTTTTCAAGCAGAAAGACAGACTTCAAAGACAGAGAGCCAAATAATAAAAATAAATAAATTTCAATTTTAGACAAACATGACAGATGTCTCAAATGGAAGAAAACATTTCATGCGTTATACAGCATGTATATCTAAATCTGCTGTGAAATTTCTGCTTTACTTCTGGCTAGTGGTTCACAGAGCAGGATTGATGTGAATCACAGATATGTGAGTGATTGCAGGAACACATAAAAGAATCCCAGTCATGACAACTTGATAGAAATATATTCTTTTCTGTAAAGTGAAAACAAAAACACAATTAGATAAATGTGCCAGCATGCATGCACTTTCATCAGTTGCCACCATCAGTTTCCATCATACTCACTTGTAGCCTCAGGACACAAAGATAGCCAGGATATAACAATAAGTGTCACTCTTTCACTCTCTCATTTTGACCTCCTTGTCATGGGTTAGGAGTTTCAACTTGGCCTCTGGGGATGGAGTATAGTGACCCATTAGAAACTCACTTCATTCACTGAGGTAACAGTGCTGTTGGTCCCTGGGGCAATTGCTACTGGTCATCTTCAACAGACAGATTTAAGCACTTTGGAGAATTCTGATAGATTTGGGTGCTTTTTCTTTCAACAATTACAATTTCACACTTTGTTACCTTTAAGAGGGATGTGACATGTTTTAGGAAGCAGTTTTAAGGGGGGGGGCACATAGAGAAAAGGGAAGGGCTTCTATCCTGTTCTTCATTTGTGCTGTTTGAGTGTTCACACAGCCCTCTCTTTGTTATTACCCTTATACAAATCAAACTTAAATTGAGTTTAGTAGATTTCCTCTACTCACAGACAGCTGCTTTCTTCACCAACTATTGTTACATAGTTGGTGAAGAAAGCGAGCACAACTCCTGGGGGTGCTTGATTCTAATAAAAAATTGTCATAGATGTAAGAGAAGCATATTAAAATTGCAATTACTTAAATGGTTATTAATTGAGCCTGGAAAAATGTATTTATTTATTACACATGAAGAACAGAAACGTGCCTTAAAGCACACAAATCCCCCTGATTCTTTCTTGTTAAAACTTCCCATTACATAGCTGACAACATATTTATTCAAAATTAGGATCTTTTATGAAAATAAAGAAATATAAAGTATTTAATACCCTTACACAACCTTTTGAAACACATCAAAGCACAATGGGAAATAATAAAAAAACACGAAAATATAAAAAATTACATAAATCAATTATAAAACTGTAAGGGCAAGCTTAATCATCATCATTACTAACATTTAATATTGAGAAAATGTAACACAACATTCCTCACATTTTAGTGCAGCTACTGAAAGATCCCATACACTTATTTAAATATTGATCTACATCTGTGCCATTGAATCCAAAGTGTTTCCACTCGGATAAAATGACTTTACCTCCTCTAGTTAACTGTTGCTATTGCACCAATTTCCAAATGTGCTGATAATTTTGCCCTTTGCGGTTTTGTATCTTTGCAGCCCTTTCGTCTCCTCTCCTGCAACCTTTACTTTCACTGATTCAAAACAATTTGGATTGGACAATATGGATTTTGCTTCAGGCAGCAGTGGAAGCATTGGATTAGGGCTGGATTAACACAAGTTTAATTATGATTTAGTTATATGAAAAATATTTTTTTATGATACATTTAATTAACCTTTAAATATGAATCTGGACAACTGTTTACATGAGTGATCATCACATTTCCCAGTGTGAGTGACTGCAGTGCATAATGATCTGCTCATGAATCAAAGGGGAAAGATGTGGTGTCTTAAAAATATCTATTTTCCTTCTTTTACTTCCACAAAGAGTAGTTCTTGATTAACTTTTGCTAATCATGTCACTTTGTCTTTTTTCCTAGAGGTATTGTGTTTCCCCAAGTTATTTCTCCACCATTAGAAATTAGCAGTGAGTACATGAGGATGATTAACAGCGCTAAGGCCCTTCTCCTGACTCTGACTGGTTGTGTTTAGTTGGGAAAGGTGCATTCCATAAAATTGCAATAGCAGCTCAGTGTGGAGGACATTGATCTTTTCACAGATTATCTTTCTCATACCATATTGTGATGACATGGTATCAGTTTTAACAAATATGCAAAAAAAACCATTCTGTATAAAAGTTACATACAGCACCTTTAAACATTGTGTAATCTACTGAATGTAGTTTTTGTAACATTTGCACTTGTCATACTTTTAAGGTTTTCATACAAAATTAAAACCTTAAAAACATAACAAAAACAAAAATACACAAGTAAAAATATTCAGATTAAGAGTAGAATTATTCCTAGTATATTAACAAAAACTGAATTAAAAGCCGACAAAAACAGAGTTCATGACCACAAAGTCTGATGTACCAAAGACGCTAAGCAATAAAAAAATCAAGTACTTATTTGCCAATGAAAAAATAAGGCTAAAAAGGTAAGTAACAGAGTGAGCCCCAGGGTGTCTCATCAGGGAAGGAAAGACAGGCATGGGAGTATTGGTGAGCATCAGTGAAAGACAGATTAATCCAGAAGCCCAGGGAAGGATTTTTTTTTTTCTTAAAGCAAATGAGTTTCTGGTGAGTATGTGAAAGTAAGTGTCATAGAGAACATTCAAATACAAGAACTCCCATTTCAAAGACTCGGTGAGAGATCCATATTGGTTTCTGAAGGAAATTAAACAAAATGTAACTTACTGGAATTTTTAAAAGTGCTTAGGATTGATAAAGGTTGTATTTCAACCGCAAGCGATTGATATTTGTCTGCTTATGCTCTGGTTTTTATAATCTAGTGAGTTACAAGTTTGTTAAAGTGGAAGTAACTGAGAAACAGGCAGAGAAAAAGGAAGTGGAAAAAAAAAAACAGAGAACGCTCAGGTACATATCCCACGAACATGCCATCTTAGTTTTTTATTGGTTTTTGTAACAATTGTCTATTTGTTTATTGGTTTTCTAAATTTAGTTTTGAATTTCTCTTAATACTACATGATGAATGAATTATTTCATTCCCTGTTGCTCTGGGATGTAACTTACTGCTTCACACAAATTTTCAAGTGGCCACATGAGGCCACTCTGTTTAACAAAATGAAAGAGACTGGCTCTCGAAGGTAGGTGCACCTATACCTATATTTCTGTTTTGTACAATTTACTTTTCTTGGACTCTTGGCTCTACGCAGTCATCAAAGTATGTTATACTGTGTTAGTTTGCTTCTTGCTTCTTCCTATTCCTCCTTTAGGCATATTATGTCATGGATTTTGCACAATTCAATAATGGAGTTTAAAGATGAAGCGTTGGATGTGTCATTAGGAATAAATCCATCAGTAAATTAACAAAAATTGTGCTGTGTATTTTCTGCAGGAAATAATATTCAGAATAATATACATATGGTTTCTTGAGTCTTAACAGAAAACACTATCTGACTAGATCTTTTTGCATGTCCCTATGGTAACGAGAAGGAGGGCAAAGGTCAGTGAATCTAATTATTATGTGTTACTCTATTGATCCCCTTATGGAAATTTTCTTTTTGCTTACCCTTGTGAGAAGGCATGTCAGAGTCCTGGGTCAGCTTGAGAAGTGCACTCTAGAGGCAGCAACAGTTTCATTGTGAGATTGAAGGACTCTTCAGCCCTGTGAATGTGTTTAGGTTCAAACTAGGTAGAAGAAAAATGGTCATCCTTATGTGTTGTTCTGCTGGGTTACGTATAAAGATGACTATTGAGCAACTTGTATTTAATGTGTTTCACAAACACAAGTAGAATAAACAGTGCTTACTTCTAAATATGACATCATTTTATAGTCCATTAATTTAGTCATCAATCCATTCCAATTGATCCTAGCTTTCAAACAATGCAGTTAAGTTCATTTTAAAGTTCAAACTGGTAGAAAAAGGTTGTCCAAGGAAACTCAGCAGATTGCATCATGTCACAAGCTTGCAGTATTCACTTCTGGATGAGTATGTAGCATCACTACACAATTGTTTGTGGTGTGTTGCTGACTTTACAGCAATCCCTCAGAACCAGCTTGCATAGGAACAGTGGAGAGAAATAACTTCCCCTTCTGCTGAAGAAACATTCAGCAGAATAAAAACCTGACTCAAGATGAACAGCTGCTGTGACCGACTGGGGTTTGAGAAGACAGAGAAAACACCCAAAGAAGAAACAGAAGCACTAATGTAGGACTACTTTCTACGTTAGTAGCAGTAATTTATTGGCTTTGGATAAACTCTGAGCAAGTTTTCCCACTTATAGAAAGAAAGAGAGTACATGTAGTGAGCCTCAACAAAAGCACAGCCAATAGCTTTGTCTAGGAGAGAGGCAAGGTTAAACCTTGAAGGACAGAGCAGTGTGTATCATCTGCAGAAGGAGAACGTCAAGTTGCTGGCAGCAGCAGCTCAGCAAATGTCCCCCTCCAGGATGGTGTCACAGCTACAAATGCCAGACCAGATGTATGTTCTATGAACAAGAAAAAAAGAGAAGTTAAAAGCTCAAACGGCAGCAAATATTGCAAAATTGGCAAGAAGCAGGAGAATGCAGAGTGAAAAGTGGTCAGTTTGTCCTCTAGTATCTGAAGCCGATAGCAGCATTCCTACAGTGATAGCCACTCTAACAGTAAGCTTTATCATAAAAGAAACTTTTAGGCCAAGTCTTAAAAGTAAACAATTCCAAACACACCCTCATTAAGTTGAATATCTTTGTAATTTTTTAAATGGAAAATTAAAAGGGCATTATGTATTTTCCAGGCATGGTAAGCTCAGTTCCACCAGGTGTTTGCTAATTACTGCTGCCACTAGTCTGTAGAAGCTGCGTGGGGGAGGACGGATATTCTGTGATATTCTGTGAATAGGTGGGGCTTTGTGAGAGCAAGCGTTTAGGCACCCCCGAACAGCTGCTAAGTGAGATTAAAGGATTTCTCAAACATGGATGAAAGATTCAAAGCAATACTCCTGATATGTTTTTGATGAGGGAATAACATTATATAAAGCCCCCTCTCTCCTCTGCTTTGCTCTTGCCTCTACAGACACCACTTTGTTTTGACATAAACAACTGAAATAAATCACACAAGCAAGAAAAAAGTTGCAAGTGCAGAATTGAGCAGGAACAGCAACAGATTTTAGAAGTTGCGAAGTGCAGTGGAAAAAATTATATGGAAATGCAAAAAGTCATTTATAATTGATTTCCTACAACTTTATATTTGGAGCTTGTTTAGAAAGTTTTTTGAAGGTGACATTTTTACTTTAAACCTCAATTTGATGTTACAGGCATGTGACTACTTAATACAAATAAATACTTAGTGGTAAAAATCCAAATATTTAGCTGTACAAATTGCAACATCATAATGCATAGATTTTAGCAAAATACAAGTGCAAATGTTTTGAAACATATCTACCTCCATGTAATGTTGCTATTCAATTTTTATTTACAAATTCCACCTTGAAATTGGATCTTCCGATTTTAGATGCTGCTTAGTGACAAAAAAATCTTAAAAGGAATTGTTTCTGTGTATTAATGTGAATCATTTATACCAGCAGCACGGTGTGCACTTTACTCTGCTCTTGAGAGAATCTTCAATGTCAGTGTGACCATCTGCACTAATTTCTTTTAGTAATGAGTAAGATTGTAGTTTGTGCCCCACTCACGCACACACTGCATCCCGCTCCCCACCGCTGCAGTCTTTGTATCCTGCACTTCTACAACCTATGTGACTTCTCTCTCTGTCCTATACACGAACGCAGGGTGTGGTTTTTGTTTCTGTCTAGGCTGGTGGCATCAGCGGAAGCACAGTGCTGCAGTCACAGCAGCAGGTAAATTGGTAATTAGTAATCTTGTCTATTTATCTCCCCTGCAGTGTGGCTGGATTCTCTCTCCCGGTGAATATGCATGCCAGCAGCTCGCTCTCTGAACCTCTGGTTTTGGGTTGTTGAATGGCAGACTTAAATAAACCTGGCTGCTCTGCTTTTATTTAATGAGACCAATTGAGTATTTTTGTGAACTATTACTCCAAGTCTCTTTGTGATATTTCTAAGATATATTGTGTTTACTGAAAATTCACTTCTCACAACGTAAACCTGAAAATTGAATGGATTTATCATAATAAATGACTCCAGATTCCCCTAATTCCTCACTGAAGAAGAAGAGCACATCTGCTTAAGAAAAAAGAATGAGCCTAAGTGGTTCAGGTGGATGCATCCTTTTACTGCACTAAAAGATGTAATTCTAATGCTCACTTAGTTTAAAATAATTTCCATTCTGATATTGATTTAACACATGTAATGTCAATTCTACTCATTTTGCCTGATAGCACTATAAAACTAAAGTGGTTCTAATAAAATGAATAAATTTTACATCCTTGGGAAAAACAAAGAAATCCAGTTTAGTGGTTGACCTACGGGTTAATTTTGCAGGAACTAACGGTCATGTTTTAAAGAAGCATTTTTTCAGTTTTCTGTCACAATGTTTTCCAATATCATGTTTTATATTTGACATTTTTTACTAATTAATCCCAAAAGTAGAATGATTAGTAACAAAGTAGATGTTAGTGAAGCATGGCTCAGTGAGCAAAGCTGTGTAATTGTCTAATAAAACAGATTTCCTTAAAGAGACCAATGTTGCCAAGTTACTTTTACTGATATTAAAACTGGGACTAAATTAAAAGTTTTTAATCGAGGGTCGGTACGTAATCACAATTGATCATATTATAAAATAAAAATAAGCAACCTTTTTCAATTAAAAACCCTTTCCTAAATTATAATGGTTATTGAATAAATAGATATGTGAGCTCAACAACAAAGATATTCATTGTTTTAATAATTTGTTTATATTATTCAACCATCAAATTGATGCAAAGCGATATTATACACAGTCAGCATTCAAGCTGTCAACCCCTGATCTACTTCTTTGAAAAAAATGTTTTTTTAGAATGTGGACTATGGATGATGACATTAGAATTGGGGACATATGTAGTTTCTGCAACTTTGTTTGCATTGAGCTGTCATTTTAGGCTTGAACAGCTTTGGTGATAGGTTGACATCTTTTAGCACAACAAACACACAATATATAAATTGTTTTTTTACGGTCTCATCAGATTGTTCTTTGATGCAAAAATGTACCTGCAGCAGGCCAAGAGAACCAGCTTTGTCATTCATAGCTGTTTTAAGCCGAAGTCAATTGTGCGTCAGATTTACAGGTGTACTAGAAATGTGTACTAACAAAAGTTCCCACTGGAAGCTTTGTTTGTAAAAAAAAAAAAGTAATGCAATTTGTTGTAGTAAACATTTTAGGATGTTAAAATCTACATAGTTAAATTAATTGAAATTGCTGCGACAAAGTCCTGGCTTTCATTAAAACATAAAACAATAACTGTTTTGCTATTTGCTTCAGTAAAAAATAAAAAAATTCTAGTCTTGTCAGCTTATCCTATTCCTGATTAATGCTAGTGTGGGCATGGGCTTTTTTCCTGTACTGTGTACAACACACAGAGCATCCACTTCTCTTAGTCTTTGCATACAAAGCATAGGAAAACTTCTTCAGGATGCAACTGACAGATGTCTCTCTTTCAAGTGCTTCCACCTTCTCCAACTGAGAAGGTGGAAGTTTGGGTGGTGAGAATGTCAAACTCTGTCACTGACTGGTCCCTGTCATAATGGACTTTATTAAATAAAAACCCATGTTGCTGTGCTGAGAGGACATGCTGAGCAGCTCTCCCAGTGGGATGGCACTTCCATCAGGGACCAGTTCACTGACCATGTGTCACTGTGGGAAATGTGGGGCCTACTTCTCTCCATCACACTCCCTGCCAGTGACAGATGGTGGATCGCTGGCTCTTGGTGTCTAGAGCTGAGTATGTGCCGGTTCACCCCTGATGACTGCTTGGTGGGACTGGGAGGCCTGGCTGTGTCAGGCCTCTGCTGGGTGAAGGTGTGCCTCTGATTTGCCTCTGTGTAGCTGGTTGCCGGCAGAGCCTGTGGGCTCATCGCTGCAGCCCCCAGAGGCTTCTGCATTGCAGGTACTGGGAGGATCCTGAGGCCTCTCCTCTGCTCCTTTGTGCCTCCATGCTCCGGGGTCTGTGAATCTCGAGGCCCACTATTGAACATTCTTGTGGAGAAAGCTTTTATACACAAACTTTATGAACACACATCTTCACCCATTCTCTAAACCTAACTATTACCAGTACATGCTTAAGCTTAAACCTGACCTGAACTCAATTCACTCTTTAATCTTAAACCTAACCTACATAGAACTTACTAACTAATTTGCAAGCCTTTTAAAAATTCAGATGAATCTGAAGCTTGTGATATTCTATGAAAAAATCAAGCTAAAAGGCAGACAATAATCTATATAGGCAAGCCTCAATGAGAACCATCTGCACTCAGCCTGAAGGGCCTAGGCTGCAGTTACCAACTGAGAGCAAGTCGTCAGCCTACCCTAAGAGCCAAGGAGCATTGAGGGTGGGAGCCTCCTTGGCTAGAAGCAATCAATGGCCTCAAAATAGTTATTAAGACACAGTCATATATCAGACATCCTGTGCATTAAGCAACAATCCAAGAGACATTAAACCAACTATCAGATTTTATAAAGACACTTAGCAACTAAATCCTACTGAGACATGAAGCATATGATTCATAATACATCTAACCAAACACCATATGAAGCTTTTCTTTTGACTGTAGTCTTATTCATAGAGACCATATTAACTTCATAAAATCATAAGAAATATTGATGGGCATTAATGTTTAAGGACCATGTTAATATTTTTTAAATGTTTTATCATTACATAAAAACCCCTATTTCAGAAATGAGAGATGGGTTTTCTTTTTTTCCAAAATATTTAAGTTTTTTTTAATATTAATATACAAATATGTATGTACTTTTCTCAAAGTTCATAAACACTATGTACACATATTTTTTTTTATTACCAAGGAACATCAACAGCATCCAAACAAAGAAAAGGAACCTCTCACAGATTAGAGTGAACGTATAGAAACGTGTGTTTGACATCAGATAATATTTCACCGAGTGGATACCTTAAAATGTCCTGTCCTCCATGTTTTGAAGCCCAAAAACGTACCAAGATTCATTTCCAGGAAGTTTATTGGTGTTAGTTGTTATCTAAATCAAAAATCAATGCATTTATTTTGGGAACTCTGTCCAGAGCAAAAATAGCCAAGAGGCCTGCAACGCCAAACGGCATGCGGAACCAAATGCCTCAGATCAATAGGTTAGTGAATTATTCATGGTATCCTGGTGCAGTAACACTCTGAAAAAACCTGGTGTGCAGCTTTCCTGAAGCTTTCCTTCATGTAACGTTTGGTTCATATGAGTACAGATTTGAATAGAACATTTGTTCTCATCAGCTTTTCATAATCCTTGAATATGGCCAGGTTTTTAAATGTTTCACCTGATGACAAGTGGCAACCCTATCCAATAATCAGAGTGATGTTAAGTAACACTGGAGCAGCAGACAATGACCAGTGCATTTTTCAGCAAGTGCACTTGCCCACACAACAACAAGTATACAGTCTATAAGACATTTTTTAGGACTGTCTGGTCTAAATCCTTCAAGACAAGAGGATCGGAGCATGAATGCAGAACCGGCTTATTATCGTGACAATCTCTCAACAGCCTTTATTTTAAACGACAACACATGCTGATGCCTTTTATAATTAAAACTCAAGTGGCTCAGTTTCATTTGTTTTTTCAGGCATGGCTGTTCATTCTCTTCTACTTTCATGGCTGTTCAAATTGATTTTACTTTTTAAATTGTCGCTACAAAGCAGGTTAGCTACTGCAATTACAAAAGTTCTAATTAAAAGCAAAATGCAAATATATTCATAATTATATTGCTGTCTTATCAGTTTCATGGCTGGTGTTACTTTTAAGCAGGCAGGGGGGAAAAGTAACCATGAGAGAAAATGAGAAAGAGAGAGCGAGGAGGAAAAGAAAGGGGAGGAGAAAGAGAAAGAAAAAAGCCCTTCAGTGTGATCTAATTAGCTGTCTACCACAGAGGACACTGTACTCCGACATGTTCCCTGTCACAGCATCAATTAGCTGACCAGATCTTTAACTCGGCATCAGGACACCTATGTTACACACACGCACCCCTTCACACCCACACTTGTCTTTCAATCTTCATGGGGACTTTGCATTGACTTCTTTTTATTTTTTTCCTGAACCTTTACCCTAACCTTAAGCCTAGCCATTGCCAGTACATGTCTAACTCTAAATCTAAATTCAATTCACACCTTAGTCCTAAAGCTACGTAATCCACAACCCCAAAACAACACCTCTTGTTATGAGAGCCAGGGTTTGGATGAGGTGTAGACTGTTCTCACAACATAGTATTGTTGGAAAAATGTTCCTCACATTAAATCAAATACAAGGCCACGCACATACACACACGCACACCCCCACACAAATGCAGACGTAATACTTGACAAAAAACAGAAGCAGTCATTCTCCCATATTTTCATCACACTTACTTTTCACCACCAAAACTGATTAGAACCCTTCACACCTCCTGACATTTTGATCAAATCAAACAGATGGCTTCTGGAAATGCCAACTAACAGTTTTATTTGATAAGTTGAGCTTTGACTTAAAATAAAACCAGTCACTGCTAACATACAGTGGAGTTCACAAAGGATTCATAGCATTCAAAGTATTTTGTTTCACTTTTCCTGATTTTAGAAATGTCTTACAAATACATATCTGAAAAGTATTGTGTGGTTATGTATGTAGCCCTATTCACTTTGATGCTCATGAATAAAATGAAGTGCAATCAACTACTCTTAGAAGTCACCTAATTAATAAGTGAGTCCACCTTTTTGTACTTTAATCCCAGTATAAATCCAGGTGTTGTGCAATGGTCTCCGAGGTTTAGCAGAGAACACGAGTCATAAAAAGCCTCCAAAAATGTCAAGAAACACATGGTGCAGTTCAAGAAGAATGTTGTGTAGTAGTTAAAAGGACTACAGGCTACAGAATAATATCACAAAACTTTGAACATCTAATGAAGCACTACTTTATCCATTATTTTTTTTAAATAAAAACAGCTTGGTTTAAGTTCAAACCTAAAATGACAAGACTGTCCACCTGAACTGACAGGTTGGACAAAGAGAGCATTAATGAGAGAAGCAGCTAAGAGGCCCATGATAACTCTGGAGGAGATGCACTCAGGTTGGATAAGAAAACCTACATCAAAATGGTGTGTGTACATTCAATCTGACAAAACTTAAATTGTTTTGATAAGAAGAATGGAGACAAAATTTTGCCAAAGCACACAGAAACATACTCCAACAAATGTTTAGCTATAACTTCAAAGGATTTATACAAGGAAGCTGAATACAAATCTATAATTCAATTGATTAACAATACAGTTAATGACGCTCAAGTCTTGTTACTAAAATTAATCTGGCAAAGTTTTATGCACCTAATTTCCCTCTCAGTATGATTCAGTTCTTCTTGTTTTTTCTTGACTAGTAACTAGGAACCAACCATCAGCCTTGTGAAAACTGTATTTTTTTTTTCTTATTCTCTGTTCTCGGCATAATCTTGAGCAAGTAATTATTTCACTTCTAGAAGTTACAATCAAAGTTGTTGCTTGTTGCTGGTCCAGACTAAGGTCACGTTCACCATCTACTAAAACACATTTTTTTAAAGCTTCGGGCATCAACAGCTAACATGTTTTTTTTTAAATAGTTTACAATCCCATTGACAATGTATTTCTTCAGTAAGCAATTTACTTCTTGTTATTTCAATTTGGATAGACTCACACAGAGAGAAAATAGCAGTTAGAAGATTTTAATGGTACAAAGTTCTTTGGCGCTCGAACCCAGT
>CAEGAG010242588.1:0-12685 GCA_903067065.1 Brachyrhaphis terrabensis | reverse complement strand
TTGCTACTTTGAAGAAACTAGAATATAAGGCGTATTTTCAGTTGTTTTACACTTTTTTGTTTAGTACATATTTCCACATGCGTTAATTCATAGTTTTGATGCCTTCAGTGTGAATCTACAATGTCAGTAGTCATGAAAATAAAGGAAAATCATTGAATGATTGGTGTGTCCAAAGTTTCGGTCTGTACTGTAGGTAACAGACTGAACCTGTACACTAAGAGCAGTGAGCACATGCTCATGACCAGCTGTGTGTATTGTCAGGTGTTGGAGACCCCTCTGAGAGCCATATCATGCTACCACCTCCTCTAGGACCACAGAGATGCTTTTGGACAACTGAGGACATTTTCATTTCCTTTTTCCACCTTTCAGCTCAGTCCCGCTTGTGTGTTTTCACTCTGCCTCAGCTCCAGTTGGGTTGATCTGCTTTTTCTATAGCTCCTACCTGCTGATTCTAATTTTAACTGACTTTGATTTGCCTTTATAAACTAGAACATTAGAAAAAACATGATTAAAAATCTCTTTTCTGACCTTGAGAAAACAATCACTGTAAACTGGGCTTCATTTATCCTAGCATATTATATTAGCCATTAGCATGGCTAGCACTAGAAAACCATCGGTCTGTGTGCATTTCCCAGAGAATTGATTCCCTTGTCTCTGCTCTGACAAAATAAAAGGATAAGACAGAGCAACTTTGCTGAAGTATGTTCAACCTTCCTGTTATCTGCTCTCTCTCGCTCGCTCTCTCTCGCTCTAATGAACCGGATGTGGTAGAAAACACTCTCCTTAAAAAAAATCTGAAGTCTTTGTGCTTACTCTGACTTCATCTGTAAACATTTTACTGATACTGAAAACTGAAAACTTTGAGTCTTCAACACTCATTCTAGGAATGTGCATTGAAGAGTGTTTCTTATAGAAGCGACTATAGGAGAATTTCTGGTTTCTTTAGAATGATCTGTAGTGAGACTAGGAGACCTGGAGACTTTCTGCTCTGAAAAACCTGATAAAGAAATGTATCTGCCTTGAATAGAAAAAGGAACAATCTTTGGAGCCCAACTGGAAAAATGCAGCTGCTAGAGGCTCCAGGTAGCTGCTTGGCCAGGCTGGTTTGGAAAATACAGTGAAGTATGATTGGAAACCGAGTTTCAACATAGTTTTGCTTTTACTTTAAAATCTGCTCTGATGACCTGATAATCATGTGTTTGGACCACATTCTACATGACTGCATTACTCACCCAACGTCCTGGGAAACTGACCAAATCATCCAAATAGATGCAAAACAACATAAAGAAGTATTTGATGAACACATGAATTAATTAGTGGAGTTTTTTTTAAACTAAGTGTAACTTCTAACAGATGCCTTGGTTCAGTTTTGGAAATTTAATGTTAAATCAAGTCACATATGGTTTGAAAAGTAAAGTGTTCTCCTTTGTCTAATATTATGATTAGACCGTTTAGATTCAGCTACATGATGATGCTAATATTAGCTTCCTGTCTGGGACTCTTTTAAAACCTCCAATCATAAAAGTGACAGCAGATTACATCAGTAGAACTGAGGCTAGCTTAGTCTGGGTGCAGGAGGTGCAGAACATGTTTTCACAGGAAGGAAGTAAAGCATGACTTGGTAGATTGTTTTGCTTCAGAACACATGTTGTCTCACTGGGACAGTCCTTCTCCCCCTGATGCACCTGAGCAGGAAGGCGGATCTAGTCTCCAACTTTTTTCCCATGAGCTCACTGTTTTTATGGGGCGTGTCTGGGGATTGAGTCAGCCCCGTTGCGCAGTAGATGGAAGTCTGTTTCAAGCAGTCTCCACAACAATCCTACACACTTACACGACGGTCAACCAGTTAACATCTTCAGAGGTCTTTTACTTTGAAACATAATTTATGGTTTGTTTTACATTATACTCTTAAATGAATGCAGTTATTTTTTTGTTTTCTGTTTTTCAGCCTTCCTGGTGGGAAGTTTAAATATGAATTGTTGTTTTTTTTTGTTGTTGTTTTTTTTAAAATTAGCATTAACACTTTATTTGATAGGGTGTGTATAATACTGACATGACCCTGTGATACACATGACGTAACACCTGACATGAACAAGTGACACTTCATGACTCTTATGTTGTCATGAAGTGTCATTTGGTAAATAATGACACTTTTAATGCAAAGTTGCTTTAAAAGTTGCTTTGAAAGTCAATTAAGGTGCCAACTTTGCATTATTTTGTAAGTAATGACACTCAGTCTGCACTTTTAATGGACTTTCAATGCAACTTTTAAAGCAACTTTGCAGTAAAAGTGTCATTATTTACTGAATGACACTTCATGACAACAGTCATAGACATTCATAAAGACTCTTTCATGTTCATATCAAGTGTTATGTCTTGTTTATTACAGTGTCATATCAGTCTTATGCACACCCCATCAAATAAAGTGTTACCAAATTAGCTTGCAGAGTGTGGCATCATTGTGTACTAATCACTTCTGTAGTTTTTCTCCTGTACTTTGGAGACTGTCCAGTTTAAGGTCTGTGCTGGATTCCAGGCTTTGACAGAGGTCAAGATGTTGTAGCTGGAGGTTACAGGGGTTAAAGTCTGCTCAAGAGGTTTCCTGGGAAATTTAATGCTATAGAAAATTTGCTGCAGCATTAGATTTGTTCCGACACAGCAGAATGAATCCTTCTGTGTCTGTCTGCTGTCGTCATGATGGGAGGATGTAGAAATCACTCAACATGTTTGAAAGTAGAGTTGTTCCAATCAGATGCTCCTGATCCTAGTCACTTCAGAATCAGCATTTTGCGATCCTGAGATTCATTAAAATCAATGCCATAAACAGTGCTGTCCCCTTACAGTCTGGTTCTGATTTTCAGTTAATCCCCACACTTAAGTGTTTCAGGTCATTAAAAACTATTTACAATCCAACCAAAAAAAATCGGGAATTGTTTTCAACAGTGATTTAAACATTTCATTTTTTGTAGTTTAGTTTCATTAGCCGCCCCATGGCAAGATCACAGCCCAACCTGTAGAGTCAAAGTCTACAGAAATTAAGAAACACTCATCTGATGAGTGGCCGGCTTACCACAGGGAGCAGAACCAGAACTCACTGAATGGACTATATCAAATTTAAACCAGCTATTCACATATATTGCACACAAAGACGTTGAACTCTTTTTCTTGTTTACCTGTTTAAGGTGCACAACTCTCACTCTCACAACATGGCGCCGTTGACTCATGTCGGGTGTTGTTCTGTGTTTCTTGCGTATTGTGTGGCAGTGTCAGCTAATTTTCATCATCCTATCTCGTCTCATTTTTCTTCTGGATCTGTTCAAAAACAAAGACTCAAAGAACAACCTGTCTGTGTCTGAACTTTCACATGTGCTAATTATTTGTTGTGTATCTAGAAATTTAATTGATTTAACACTGTAAATACCACCTTATTTATGTGTATATTGCATATATTTCTTACATTGTTTGCACTGTTGTGGAGCTGGCTTTAATCTTGTACATGTGTACAGTGAGAAACATTAAATTCTAATTCTGACCCCACTGGCTGCATCTTGTCTCTCACTCAGAGGTTTCCTGTTGAAAGCAGCATGATAGATGCTGAGGTCGTCTTTACATCTGCTGATTGAATCAAAGTTGATCTTCTGATCACGAGTTGTGTCTCGACCCCACACTGGTCTGCTGATCAAAGCCCACTCCACCCCCCACCCCCAACCTTATTGATGCTTTCAGAGGCATCTTTGTTTTCTTGGTTCCTTCTCGCCAAACAAACATGATCTGTGCTGCTCTTACTTGTTGTGCTGTGGGTTCTTCCATTGCTTTATGGGAACTTCCATGTTGTGACTGCTCTGTTTGTTTTTTTTCCCAGTTTTCCTCAGCAAAATGTTTCTAAATGAGACTATAACCGACACAAACTCCATTTTCTACACTTGTTCTCATTGATGACAGGTGGAGCAGTCCCAGGTTCTGATAAAGGAAGGAGGGGTCCACCTTCTGCTGACCATCGTTGACACACCTGGCTTTGGGGACGCCGTAGACAACAGTAACTGGTGAGCTCATCTATATGTTACTGTTGATGGCTGCAAAAGTATTCATTTTGCTTAGTCTTTGCCCCATTTTATCTGGTTCTAGCCACAAACGTTTGTGTATTTTATTTTAATGTTCTGTGATAAAAGGTAAACATAAATATGAAGTGGGAAAAAATTTTTTTTGTAGTTTTCAGCATTTTTTTTTTTTTACAAAAAAAACATCTGAAAAAGAGTGTGGTGCATGTTTGCATCGATAAAATCCACTGGCAGAAAGAACTGCCATTTGCAGGTCAGCAGTAATCATGTAGAGGGGCATAGCAAATAAATGACTGGTGCTGTGTCTGGTGAATACACTGCACATTACTGACACTATATCCTCATGGTGAAATGTGGTGGCAGCATCATCATGGGGGAAAACTTTTCTTCAGCAGAGAAGCTGGTCAGACTTTCTGGAAAATTGGATTTAGCAAATTTTGGAAAGAAGCTTTGTAATCAGACAAGGAGCGTCAGCTCCCAGCATGACAGTGACAGTAAATATCCCAGAACAGAATGGCCCAGGGTTGAATTCTACAAGCAGACAGGCTCTCCATCTGACACAAATGAACTTGAGCTGGTGGTTTATAAAAGACAGAGGACAGAAGTTTATGTTGAAAGCTGCTCGCCCTGTGAAATCTGCTTCTAAACAGCATTCATTCAGGGAGGATGAACACAAACACACACCTCATTTTCCAGATTTCAGTCAGTACAAAAGTTTGGAAACCATGTATCATTTTCCTTCTACTTCACAATCCTTGACTGCTTTGTGGTGGTCTGCCACATGACATCCTAATTTAATACATTGAAGCTTGGCAAGTTTATAGATGTTAGACTGCAGAGCAGAATGTTAGACATCTATCTTTTTTTTTGCGCTGATATTTAACCTTGAATTCTAAACCCCTCTCCGCTCTCCAGCTGGCAGCCTGTGACCGACTACATCGACAATAAGTTTGAAGACTTCCTCAACTCAGAGTCGCGGGTCAACAGGCGGCTGATGCCGGACAGCAGAGTGCACTGCTGCCTGTATTTCATCGCTCCGTCTGGTCATGGGTGAGTGCTGCTGGGTAGTTTCAGGTTGTGACTGCTAACAGGACGCTCTGTGTGTTTACACTGCCAACCCGGCTGACTGCTGGCCGCACACAGGCCTGTCCTGCCTGCGGCCTCCTAGATGGCTAAGCGGCTGGAATAATATTGGTGTAATCTGCCCTGAGCTCACTGACCTCGAGACCTCGTTCCTCTCTGCTGCTGCTGCCAAACTTCCTCACACACACGCAGACACACACCAGGCCACACAGGACTCCTTAACCAGAAGAGGGTTTTGTTTTTGACCCTCTTCTGGTCAAAAAGAGGGCCAACAGGCTTGTTGAGCCTGTTGGCCCACAGTGACCCAGTGTGCTGGACTGTGTCCATCTCTGAGGTCCGCCACCATATGGGCTGAGTTTATTTGCAGCATCTGCTGCTGAATGGGGAGCCTGGGTTTCTGCTCCTCAAACTGTCAAAACAACAGCTTTTATAGGCTGCGAATGTGTCCTAAACATGTTGATAAGAATGCTGATTCTGATTCAGATATTATTAGCCTTCTATTGTAATACAGTCAGGTGCCAGAGTCTGTGCAATTTGTTATCTGTAGTTCTGGTCATGAAACCCACCAGACCCTTAGCCACTCCCACTATGGCAGCAAACTGACAGCTGCACATGGGCTCCTTAAATCTGTCACACCATACAGATAAGCATTGCTCCTATTAACTGAAACCTTGTGACTTGTTGCTCTCTCCAGGCTGAAGCCTCTAGACATTGAATTCATGAAGCGGTTACATGAAAAAGTCAACGTCATTCCCCTCATCGCCAAAGCTGACACAATGACTCCGGAAGAGTGTCAGCAGTTCAAAAAACAGGTGTGTGTTTACCGTCTGCCTGCAGCTGCACTCAGCCTCCTCTTCAGTTCTACAGTTTTACCGAGTTCATTTGATCCACTGCTGTTTCTCTTTACTAGTTTCCTTTGAATCATGAAGGCATCCTCAGGCTGTCCCTCCTAACACTAACATTGTTTTTTGTGTCACTAAAAAGAAACACATTTAGTGTTCTAAAGGTGTTCTAAACCCAACCAATACACCTTAGACTTATTGATTAAAGATTAGTTTAAATAATTGCATACATTATTACTGCTCTGTTATCGGCCTACATTTGCCCAAAACAAAGCTTCGGAGTACTTACTTAGGAACTAGCATAGCATAGCCGAGAGCAATAGGTAGGATGTGAGCAGCGTTTACACAAGATGATTGACAGCACTTGTTTCTGACTGGTGTATTTCTGCAGTAGGAGCTCAGAGAGGAGGCAGAGATGATCTGCCTCATTTTATACTGTCAAGACATAGTGACAGTTTTGGTAAATATGTAAAAAAAAAAAAAAAGACCTACATTAGAATTACATCCTGCAGCTTTAACAGGAAACGTTCACCTCTTCATCATACCTGGATACTGGTACAACCCACACAGTTTCATGTTCATTAAAGAAACCACAACATTTTAATTGTCAGTCACTGATTCTAGCTGTGACTTCCTGTTGATTTCTCTGTTCTGTCATGGTTGATATTTTTTGCTCCACCTTTTTTTTTTTCTTCCTTTAACTCACTTTTGTCATGTTTGATGTTGTTTTTAAATTAATGCCTCATAGAAACATAAATATGGAGGCAGATTATTTTCCCGTTGATGCTGTAAAGTGTATGAGATTCTGCATCAGCCTGCAGGATTTTCTCTGCACTGTAATAAATATCTCCAGATCAGTCATTTGTTACATTACAGCTCATATTAATTTGCTTTGTTCATTTGGAGATGTTTCTGATTCAATCATTTTAGTTTAATAAATTAAAATCAATTTATTACATAGCATATCTTTATTATGTAGCCTCATAGACTACATACAGGTTTGTGTTGATTAATGGCACTGATAACAGCTGCACTAATGCTGCTTTATGCTTTATAATGTCAGAGTGTCTCATTAGAGCAACCTGGCTGATGTTCTGACCCCCTGCTGTGTATTGACCCCCTTCAGCTGTAACTATTGATGTTTCTGGGTGTTCGTCTCACATCCCATATCCCTCTGTCATGTGCTGGATGCAGATCATGAAAGAAATCCATGAGCATAAAATCAAAATCTACGACTTCCCAGAGACGGACAATGAGGAGGAGATGAAGATGATAAGAAAAATCAAGGTCAGCTCCTCCTTGACACTCCTCTGTGACATTTGAAATGGTTTCAGATGCATGTTTCTTGTCATGCATCTGAAACGGTGGTCTCTATAGCGGTGGTCCATACGCCGTGTAACAGGAGTCCTCTCCCTCCTGTCTGCAGGATCGTTTGCCTCTCGCTGTAGTCGGCAGCAACACGATCATCGAGGTCAACGGGAAGCGGGTCCGGGGCAGGCAGTACCCCTGGGGCGTGGCTGAAGGTAAGAGCTGTTAGCTCATCAATAGCAGCCAGTGGGACGTCCCACTCATGAGCACCTCACAGTTTCCATGCATGTTGAGCTGATGACACACTGGAAAATAGAATATTAGAAAAAAGTTAACTTATTTCAGTAGCTTATCACTAAGAGAAACACATCATGTAGATTATTTCACACATGCAAATTCTTTTTCTGATGCACATTGCCAACTTCCTAAAATAATGGACTAAGTCATTTTTGCCAAAAGCTATTTTGGCAAAGAAATCCCCTCTTTTTATTGCCAAAAGGTGATTTAGGCGAAAGAAAATCACTTTTGGAAAAAAAGACCAAGGCCATTATTTTAGGAAGGTGATGATACCTAAATATACTGAATGAGAAAGAAAAGAAGAGAGAATGTTAATCAAATATATTGAAATGTGTGGTTATATGTGACAGTCATGTAGTGTGAATATTATTGAAATGCATTGTGAATTTTGTAAGTTCCCAACATCAGCTTGTTCCGTTTTTGATGACAAGATGACTAACTTGTAGCAAATTAAGGCACATAAAGTTCATATGCCTTAACTCTGACCTGTTAGAACTACATTTCTGTTTATAGCTCAAGTGAAGAAATGCTTAATCAGAATAAAAGATTGTCACTCTGAGGCAGGCAGCAGGACAGACTACAGATTTCATTTGCTCAGAGGATGTGAAAGTCTCACGCTGTTTGACGTGACACAGGAAGTTGCCGTGGTTCTGTGGGAAGACCTGTCGAACATCTGCAGCACACAGAGCAGCAGATGACTGAAGCGGTAAACACAAGTCAAACATCATAAAGAATCTGCTTGGATCAATATGGAAAAACCAAGTTGAAGGACTGAACACAACACAACCAATTAGACAAGTTGTAGGCGTGCTGCTATGAAACTGGTTTTGGGCGAGGGTTGGCCGTCGTCTGGGAGGGAGATCTGGAATACCAAAAATGTTTTTGGCAACATGTCAGCATAAATATAAAGAGCAGGCGGGAAGAGAGCGAGACGGAGGGCAAGGTCCCTGAGAAGTTATGCAAGTCACTCTACCACAGAGAAACCTCATAGGACTGTGGTGAGCTTCACTGTGGAGGAATGCATGGGATGCCACACTGTGGCATGTTACGGTACTGCAGCAGGCAGGCTAGTTTTTACCTTGCTTAATTCCACACTGAGCTGCTGCCTGGTGCACATTTAGATGTAATGAATATGATTTAGTTTTCAAGGACAGTTTGAAACATGAGATCAAAGTTTGGGAACACTGTGAGGAATCACTGTTAGCAGCTCTGTTTCAATCATTTCTCTTTTATCTGCAGTTGAAAATGGAGACCACTGTGATTTTACCATTCTCCGTAACATGCTGATAAGGTGAGTGAAAGCCCACATCTCTCTACAGCCGTCTAAAGAGCCATTTTTACACTCAGGACAGTCAGTTAAATCTCATTTAGAGCCACAAATTTTAGATGACTTTCTGAAAAAAGAGTTTATAATTTTAAGTAAATCAGAATAAAAGAATTTAAGTAAATATCTTCAACAGTAAATGTGTTGTCCTTTTGAAAGAACCACCATTTGATTTCTATTTTTAGGATTTAAAATAAAGATCAAAAGGACTAAAATGTTTGTTGTTATATCTAAAATTAAAAATATTAGTTGGTTCTTCTTAATTTTTTGCCAAAGTTATTAAGAACCATTGTTGCAGGTTGCTGACCCCTGGTTTACATGAACTCACTTGCATGACATTGCAGCTTACCAAACGAAAAGTCCTGTTGATTCATCCCATAGAGGAGGTAACAGACTTCTTCTTGGTTTCAGGACTCATATGCAGGATCTGAAGGATGTCACTAACAACGTCCACTATGAGAACTACCGCAGCAGGAAGCTGACTGCTGTCACCTATAATGGTGTTGACAACAATAAGAACAAGGGCCAGCTAACCAAGTGAGTTTACCACATCAACCTCCTACAAGTCACATTAATGAAGAAAAGGCTCCTAGGATTAGCTTAGTGGTCCAGCTGGAGGTTCTGGGAGCTGATTGCTCCCAGTTTGACCCTGAAGTTCCCTTTAGACCACAGGCTGACTAAAGCTTCACTGATTCCTTATCCAAACAAGTCAGCACTAACCCCCACTAACTGGTCATCAGCTGGACGTAATCCAACTCTAACTGAGGCACCATCTGATTGCTAAACCAATAGCTCCAACTGTCTCTATCCACCAGCACACTGTCACAAGCTAATGCATGATTTATGGCAGCATGCTAAGTGTCTGTGTATTTCTTTCTTTCTTTGTTTTTAGACCTGACACGCCTGATGGCATGTAAGTTACCTCACTTCTTCACTCCCTTGAGAAAAGGCTCCAGCTTCGCCTCTCTCGTGACACCTATCTTTTTTTCAGCTGCATTGCTTTTAGTCTGTTTGCTCTCTGTGAAATCTGGAGGTTTTATCAGGGAATGCTAAATCCTTACCAGGTAGAGGAATTGGGTCAATACAACATGAGATGAACATGAAACCTAACATGCTTGTTTTCTAAAAACTGAAGGTCAGCTCTTCCTTGACGCTCCTCTGTGACATTTGAAATGGTTTCAGATGCATGTTTCTGGTCATGCATCTGAAACGGTGGTCTCTGTAGCGGTGGTCCATACGCCGTGTATCCGGCGTCCTCTCCCTCCTGTCTGCAGGATCGTTTGCCTCTCGCTGTCCTGGAGCGGCCGTCCAGTCCTGTAGGGCCACTGTCCTGCAACTTTTAAATGTGCCTCTGCTGCACCACACCTGAATAGAATAATTAGGTCATTAAGGCTCTGGAGAACTGATCTACACAAGAAGGAGGCAATTAAGACATTTCATTCCAGTGTTTTGTAACTGTGGAACATCTAAAAACTGTAGGACACCGGCCCTTTGAGGATAATGTGTTTTGGAGACCAAAGTGAAGATGTTAAGTCACAATACACAATATGACATTTTAATCACAATATATCAGTACAAATATCTATTACCAACTGTCAAGAATGGTTCTTTGGGCTTGTGATGAGCCGGCTACAAGCTCCATTATAAACTTCAGTCTTCTAGATTGAAATGTGAGGCCAGTTCTCCTACAGCTAAGGATTGGTCCAGCCTGACTTATGAGATCTTCCAGGAAACAGCCGATCATCTGAAGCAGAGCAGCTGGAGGACAACTGACTGAACTAATGGAAGATATCTGTGGGTTAAAATGTCAGTGAGCAATAAGAGACTAGTGAGGGAGGCCTGATCAGAACGAGTTACTGCTGCTGTTACAAGCTGCAGGGAGCAGACCTGCTGGTTTCACTCACAGCCTTGGTCTGTGTTCACACATCCTGTTATTGCTGTTCATCTCACCTTGCATTTACCTTACTCCTAAACCATTCACTGTGGGATATAGATGAATATTTTAGTCTGGAATCAGTAAAATCTTTATAAATGCTAAAATATTCAGCTGTGTAAGCTAGCTCTGAGCTAGCTCACAGACCTAGCTGGTGAGCTTTTAGAATCACCAGCTAGGCCTGGTCATGATGACACTTTATTGTCCCAGAAATTATGCTGTTAAACCATATTGTCATCTTTTTGACCATTTTCAACTAATATAGTTATAATAATGGAATATCAATGCACACCCTCTGAAAAAGAACATCATTTATAAAATCTTTTAACAGTGGAACTAGAAAACATTTTAAATAGTCAAAATAAATCAACAAAATAACCAAAACAACATTAGCTAAAACGGATCATTAGTTATTATGTTTCAACAATATTAATCATTCAGCTTAGGCAGGAAAAACAGGCACAAACAAAAAAAGAGCAAACTAATCACTTAGTTCTGGGTGTCAAATGTTTGTAGTATTAAAGGGAAGCATCTCTTTGAGCTCATTATTAATTTATTGTGCGGTTAGTTGATTTGTTGCTTATCATGACACAAGCAGATCATTTATAATCACCATTGTGCTTCAGATGTATAAATCCCCCCTCAGTGAAGTTATATTAGCTTCCATCCCTTCTGCTCAGTGGGAAACAAGGAGCCAGTTTACCTCTCTGTCTGTGAAACTCTGGCTTCAGGTTGGTTCTGCTTCCTCTCTCTGTCAGCTCTCTCTGAAAGCAGTCTGCTATAGAAGGCTTCCAGTGACAAGAGTCATCTAGCGCTTTCCTTCCTTTTCTACGTCTACTGTTGGGAATTGTTCCTCTGGGAGGTGAGAAGCCTGTCAGAGTCTGCTGTGTATGAACTTGTGTCCATGTCTCCAGGAGCCCTCTAGCGCAAATGGAGGAGGAGCGGCGCGAGCACGTGGCCAAGATGAAGAAGATGGAGCTGGAAATGGAGCAAGTGTTTGACATGAAGGTCAAAGAGAAGGTCCAGAAGCTCCAAGACTCTGAAGCGGAGGTACACGGCTAAGGCGGGATTAAATCTGTTTGTTTCCCTGAGCAGATCTCAGAACGAATTCTATTGTCTCTGCAGCTCCAGAAGCGTCATGAGCAGATGAAGAAAAATCTGCAAGCTCAGTACAAAGAGCTGGAAGAGAAGCGGCGTCAGTTTGAGGAGGAGGTGAACACCTGGGAGACACACCAGAGGATCCTGGAGCAGCAGAAGCTAGAACTTAACAGGTAATGGAATGGAATAAATCTTTATTCATGTTCAACTCGGAATATGTAAGAGAGGGAATAAATAATGAGAAAAAAAATAATCAATCCTTAAAAAACAAAAAAAAGTTTGTTTTTAAACTTTTATCCAGTTCAAGAACATTTTGAACTGGATACGTTTCTGAACATATCCAGTTCAAAATGCCGTAGGAAGAAGCCAAGGCTTATTAACCTTACACACAGCTGTTAGTCAGACTTAAACTTTATTGTCACTAAACAAAGATGCAACAGTAAATTTGGCAGCAAGAAGTTGTTGCTTGGCTACCTGAGTACACAGAAAAAATACTGAAAGACTGCAAGAGTGACTATAAACACAAATACATATATACAAGTAGGGCTGGGCAATTGATATTGATCATATACCGTACTTTCCGGACTATAAGCCGCGACTTTTGTCACACGCTGTCAACCCTGCGGCTTATACAATGATGCGGCTTATTTATTAATTTTTTCTAACGGCCGCCAGGGGCGCTCGAGCAGAAAAGGTAAGAGTGAGACAGGGGGAATATATGTGTCGAGGAAGACGCAAGTTT
>CAEGAG010242583.1:0-39941 GCA_903067065.1 Brachyrhaphis terrabensis | reverse complement strand
TGATCACTATATGCCAAAGAGCTCGAGGTCACAGTGTTGCTGCGTTTGCATATATATATATATATATATATATATATATGCAGTCTGCTGCAAACAGCAGACTGCATAAAAGAAATAGGCGCTCATCTATGAAAATTCTGTGGGTCTGCTCTATCCGGCTTTGGTTTGTCTGACTTTAGAGCTGACAAATGTTTGTGTATTTTTCTGAACACTACAATGGAGTGTGCTCCCAATGGTGATGAGCCGTCAAACGAAGCCATTTCCAGGAAGGTAATAAAATTTAATAAGAGCGATGAGGCAGTGGTGTTGTTGTTGTTGAAGGAAGCAGTAAATCCAGATCCCACATGACAGCACTGTATATTGAAAGCAAAATTCAGTCAATTAGGAGCTCCAATTGTTGCTTTCAGTAAAAACAAGACCAAGTAGCAGGTTGTTTCTTCTTCTCATGTACTTTAACGTCAACAGCAGTGACACCAGCAGTCGCAGGATCTCTTCTGTTGTTTTTTGGGGGGGGGTTTTGTCACATGTTTGTGTTTCAGTTTAATATTAGAAAAAAAGGATAACCAATTTAAATACAGAGAGGTGTTTTCAAATGACGATTCAATCTGTTGATGGATAAAACTCTAGCAGAAAAAACAACATGGCCCTTTGTGAAAAAGTAATTGCTTCCAAAACATGTAACTGACTGTGCCACACTTGCCATCAACTGTTTGTCACAACTGAGACATTTACGTCGCTGTGGGGAAATCTGGTCCATTTATATTTGAAGAGTTGCTTACATCCAGCAACTTTGAAGGCTTTTGGTGCATGAACAGCTGCAGCACCTCAGTCGTATATGTGGTCCTGCATTTGACTGAGTCATTCCGAAACTTTCATTTGGTTTGTTGGAGCCGTGAAGAGACGGACATATTGTGTGCGTGAGCTCATTCACTGTACTGCCACATAAAACCCAAGCGGACTTTAGCTAAACATTACAAGCAGTTGATCGGTCAGACTCTCTCCTTCACAAACTGCAATCAATTTACTAAATTCTTTATGAAGTAAATGCACAAAGACTGGAGGTTAATCTGCACATTAACCTCATATTTAGTAGCACTGCTATATCCAATCAAAACAAATGTCGAGGAAGTGTCGCAGTTCTACCAAATCAATCATTAAAAACTTAGAAGTTATTATAAATCAGTTGATATCCTACCCAGAGCTTTCCTTAAGAGAGTTTTTCCTGTCACTGAATCTGATCAAATCAGAAAACTGGCCTGAAAGCAAGGTGTCGGACCTGAACATTCAGAGACACATAAAGACAATTACAAAGTCGGCCTTCTGTCACCTGTACAAGGCGGCCTTTTGCGGCTGGATTTTACAGTGAGGATGACAAGTCGAGGCAGAGTCAGGTGGAACAGCAGTTGTCTGTTCTTCTCACAGCATCAAAATCATTTCACAGGTGAAACTGCGTCCTTAACTAGTCCCAGCTGTGATGGACCAAACAACCTTTAATTCACAGGAGGATCTCAATTCACCAATCTCCACCTATTTAAATAAAATACCTTTTACTAAGTACAAAACATTTCCACTTATTTTTTATAAATATTTTATGTTTTATCACTACACCATAATGAAACACCACAAAACCCATAAACAATTCTCCCCCACACTGTTCAATGGCCTCTCCTGGAACCTATAAATGGTGTCTGGACCCCCAGGGTAGTATTTGTCCAAACACCCTGGAGAGTGCACAGAAAAGACAGGGGAGTCACTTCATATTAGCAATCCACACTTAACAGATTATGCACAAACATTTGCTCAGTTTTACCCACCAGTAGCTCATTGCTCTGAGTAACAATTATCCTCCCTTCACAGGCAACCATCTCACTCGTCAATGAGAAGCAGCTGTGCAGAGCCCAGAACAAAAGGCTACATGCTAATCACTAAAAATACTCAATAAATACAATTAAAACTTCTTGTGTGCAAATTGTTATTTATGTGCAAATCTATGCTTGAAGTGCAGCGTTAAATAAAGTGCTTGTTAATAAAGTGCAAAAAGTGTTTTTAAAGTGCTACATATTCCAAAAGTGAGACTGTGTTACAGTGACTTAAGTAAAAAATAGTCCCAGTAGTGAAGATCTCTTTATTACAAGGACATTCCCAGGATTAAAGGACTAATGTTCCGGCAAGATCTTAAAAATACCATCCGTACGTTTATCTTTAGCAGAATCCATTATTGTAACGCCGTCCGCACTGGCCATTCAGACAGCTGCTGCTGCTCACGTTCTCACTGAGTGGCTTATTATGTTGCGATTTGTTTTACAATCTAACACGTTGTTACCAAAAAAAGGAAAGAAGGGCAGGGGAATTTTTGTTCACAGTTCTGTACATTACAGATGAAAAATGCCAAAAAATGTAACCAAGTCTATGTTAACGATCGTCTGCTGGTGTTCCACCATCTATGATAACGCCATCATCCAATGCATAAAGGATCATAAACACAAATGGAAGCTATAAACAGACGGAGACATACATCCTCCTCTCATCATCATCATCATGCCTCTGCTTTTTTTCTCTTTCAGTCACGGTTGGCAGCCAGAACCGGGCCTCCACTCATACAACCAAGTGAACGTGTTGGAGGCATTTAATCAGGGATTTGTTTGAGGCGACAGGGCTTTTTTCTTTTTTTTTTTTTACATGCCAAGCTGGAGTGTATTTTCAGAGCTTTCATACATAAGCTCTTTATCCTTGAGCAGAGCACAGCTAAATCACACTTATTGATATTTGCCTGGGCTCCGGGGTAAGTCGATCCCTTCAGGTGAGGCCGAAGAGGAGCTAAAACTGCCTCCGTCAGCGAATTTCCTAATGGGGTCATGGTCTGCCACCGTCCTGTCTTTGCTAAGACTTGAGACGTGAACGTGTGTGGGTGTGTGTACCAGGTTTTTATATCCTTATGGGAACCTATTTCTGTCTACAATGTGGGGTTATGAGGACCATTGCTCCTTGTGGGGACATTTTCTTGGTCCTCATGAGGAAAATAGTTGTTTTTGGGTTAGTGGTTAGGTCTGTGATGGTTAGGTTTAGGGTAAAGGTTAAGGTAAGGGTTAGGCTGTAGAAATTAATGGAAGTCAATGTGAAGTCCCCACAAGTGATGAAAACACGACTGTGTGTGTGTGTGTGTGATCTAATAATTTTTTTACAGTATATGTGAGTAAAACAGTCTCACTTTCAGTCTATGGTCTGGCTCAGCAGACGTGACTAATTTGAAATGGGGTCCGAATGGGATTGAACTGAATGCAGAGCTCTTACTTTGGAGTTGTAAATGTAAAATAAAACATTTTGCCTTAATAAATAAACTTAATTTGAGCACTTTATTTAAAAGTCTGATTAACTCTAATGTGGAGAATTGCATGGAAAAAATACAAACATTTTGCCTCGATTTAATCTGTAAAAAAGGATAAATGACTTTAAAAAAATAAAAAATTGCAAACAGAAATGTCAAAGGTGCTGGACACATTTAAGTTTACTGTACTTACTAAAATGGGTGGGAAGTGTTGACAGACGTAATTTTCTAAAGGTCTTTCCACAAATTCCTAATTGGATTTGGGTCTGGTCTTTGGCTAGGCCATTTTAACACAAGTGTCTGGCTCTGATCCAGACTACACCACTGTACCTCTGACTGTATATTTTGGGATGTTGTGCTTCTGGAAGGTGAACCTCTGCCCCAGTTTTGAGGGGTTATGCAACCTCTAAGAGGTTCTTCTACCATAATTTTTCCTGTCCCTGCAAAAGAAAATCATCCCCCACACACCCACCGTGTGTCACGGTGCGAATATCGGGATAAAGCAGGTTGGATTTTCATGCAAGTCACAAAGTTGGTTTTTTTACAGTATATTAGCCATTTGACTGCTTCTCTGATTAATGCTCTGCTTGTCTTGTCTATATGTTTAGGCGGATTACTATGTCTTATTTGTAGATTTTTCTCTTCTTTTCTACTTTTAGATTATCAAACATTCCTTCATGGGATTTTCAATTAATCGAGGTGTTGCTTTACAAACCAACCCCGTGTTTTCACCCTGATCTGTCTGCGGTTTTTCTTTGTTTGAGCACAAATGTTTTCTAACGAACCTGAATCCTTTAGAGAGCGACGTAAATTGAGATTAAATCACACACAGGAGAACTCTAATTGATGACCGGCGACTTCTGAAGGTCGTTGGTTGCACTTTGTTTTATTTTGGAGCATCAGAGCCAAAAGGGCGCACAATGAAAAAAGAAAACAGGTGTTCCAATTTTGTGTAAATTTTTTTTTATCCAAATACTCAAAATAATGTTTATCCAAGTAAATATGCTAAAGTTTATTAAGTCGTCATGTTAAACAAATTCAAATAAATTAAGCTGGAAAAGCTTTTCCTCCATTTTGTTAAGTTATTGCAAAATGTTTATAAGTTCTTATCTTTCCTTAAAACTCCATACACAAATATTCCACATTATGATGATGTGGAACTTTTATTTTGGGTGATTTTTACAAATTTATATAAGATATACTTTTTGCAAAAATCACAATTGTGAGTAGAATGCTGAGGAAAGAGATTAATTCAATACAGCTAGGAATAAGGCATAACAACATGTGGAAAAAGTGAATACTTTCCAGATGCTCTCCACTTTTTCTTATTCTGGTATAAAATCCCAACATAATGCTGAAGGTTGCAGTTATCACATGATAAAATAGACAAGTTGAAATAGCCTGTAAGCACTAGAAGTACGCATTTCGGAGCTCAACCACTAACCAGCAGTTTTGCTGTGTCATCGGGTTTCATCATATTTCTTACTTCCTGCTTTTTAATTCTTAACATATTGGAATTTTATTCCTTTCCTGGTTAAAATTGTTTCCTGCAGCCGTTCGGCCAGCTCCATCTGGAATGTATCTGCCAGACGAAGGTTTCGGCAGCCACTCTGTGGGGAAGGTGGCGTGATGGAAGTGAATTTAGTCAAAACGCCAATGTGCGTGAACTTCGCATGGAACCTTTCCCGATGAATCTGTAAACCTTCCTCGGACTCCAAATATAGCATGTTCAGATTAAAGTGAAGCTTTTTGTGATTAAAGCCAAACAAACTTGCTGCTGGCTCTCCACATATAAGCTAAAACAAGGGGGGGAAAAATAAAAATTTCCACTCATTGATTGCCGTGGAGAGGAAAACTAATGCCAAGCTCTAAAGGGATCTGAGTTCATTCTCAGTTGCTTTCCTCCTAGAGGATATTTTTAGTCTGTGTGTGCATAGTGGATATTTGGGAAGCTCATTGTCCACAAAGCTTATTGCTGAGAATGCATTTGGCTCGGCTGGTTTGCATTTCGATACTGACGCTGTCCTTTTTTTCTCGTGCAGCCACTTCTAAGCCCCAACATATTTACATTATTTCAGAACCAACAAAAGCTGACTATCACTTGCAAACCTACTCTACAAGAAAACACAAATCTCCTGTGACACCCCGTCCCCCCATAGCCTTGCAAAGTAGTACTCTGTCACTCCCGGCGTGGGCATCCTCTCTGACAAATCAGAAACCTTTCAGAAGACAATCGCCACAGCGATTCCCCGTGCCCATTCCCGTTTCCTAAGAAAACCGTCTGGCGCTTCAGCCGCCGGTACGAGAGAGGACTCTGGGTGATCGGATGGATCAATCAAACAGTAAAACCACTCAGCCGCTGCAGGAAGACGGTGCAGGTTTCACATCTCTTTTTCTCCCTGCCTCTATCATCTACTGCAGTGAATATTTAATGCGCTGAATTCAGTGGCAGAGATACAGTAATTCCTCTTTTGGCGATATGGTTGCACAATCGCTGCCGTCGCAGTAATATGCCATTTCTTCGGCTTTGAACTTACAGTATATGGATGATGCAGATGTGTACGTTGTAAATCACACGGAACCGCTGGGCTCTGCTGATTGAATTTGAATGAAATTGCTAATGTGGTCATTTGTCACGCGTTGCCTCCTCTATGCATTTCTCCCCGCGTTGTGCCTTTGCTTTTACTCTAATTATAGCGATCGCTGGCGAGTTTTACGGCAGAAAGCGCTCCAGAAAGGTCAGAGCGTGACCTCTGACGAGACGTCGCCCAGGCAACAAACAGAAAGGCTGGTGTATCCGTTTCAATAACTGATTATTCAATTAGAAATTGTGAAAAATATATTTTCCGCCTTAAGGGTTCCGTCTGGTTTTAGCTTTTCTGTCACATGTAATCATTTCAGATTATTTAGAGACATAAAGATTTGATAAAGGTAAACTGGTTAAATGCAAAGAGCAGTTTTCAAAATTGGTAGTCAAAGCTCTGGATTTTGACGAAGTGACCTCTGTTCTTTTATTTTGTATATTATTTTTTTCGTTTTATAAAAGTGAAACTAAGTGAATTTTCTTTATTTTTTTCCCATGCTTTGGGTTATTGTTCTATTGTGTAGTTCAAGTGCAATTGAGTTGTTTCAGGGACACAAAGGTGTCAAGTCATGCAGTTCATGGTTTGATCAGTCACAGGAAGTGTTTCTGATTAAGCAGAAAACAGATCAGCCACATGCAGTCAAAATGACTGCATGTGGCTGATAACATTCACAATTAGTCTATGATTTAAAAAAGGACAATTGCTTTTTTTTGGGGTTTGTTAGGATAAATTAGCAAAACAAAAAAAGGTTTCTGTAACAGAGTAACTAATTACATTTCACAGTTCCGTAACTTTTACAGGTACAATAATTTTTTTTAAAAGAGTTCTGTAGGCATTAAGCCCAAGAAAAAGGTGACTTTATATTTATATAAAAAGTTTATTTCCTGCAGACAAAAATGACAATCAATCTATCATTGAATTGCTGTTCGTGGTTCAGATTTTTATAACTTTTCAGTTTGAGGTGTGTGATAAACTAAAACAAGGTAGTGCCTAGTTATGAAATGAAAAAAGAAAAGTTTGGCTTAGCTGGTATGTGAGTCGTTCTGTTGGTGTGTCACATTCAATCTCAATAAAGTATCTGTGTGGATACCTTTGCAAGGACCTATAAAGTTAATTGGGGTGACAATTAATTTGTCAATTTGTCTTGGGGTGACAAGACAAATTGTAACAGTTTATATTCTTAGGAACGACTATAGTTTAGTGGATTAACAAACAGAACTCGCTTCGCTTCTAGAACTCCATCTACTGTACCCTGGTTCACTCAGGAGTCTGCGTATGTTTGCTGCTTCAGCATCTGCAGTGTGGCCTTAACTCGACAAAGAAAACTAGACTATTTTTAGATCAGTAACCCAGAAAGAAAGAAAAAAAAAAAAGGAGGACAGACTGTGGATGGAGTCAGCAGTACGGTCTGGTCTGAAACCCGGACTCAGAGCAGGTGCTGCAGAGCTGATAGTCTCGCACCGCCTTTCAATTTCCATCAGTGTTGTGTTATCAGAGCATCTGTCTGTTGAGAGATGATCCTGGCGGTGGAGAGAGGCATTAGTATGTGGAGAGGGAGCATGCTGATACACTCACGGGAATAGATCCGTGTGATACGTATTGACGCTCTGAGACACATGTGAACGCCGAAACGAGCGTGTGCGGCCTGCCAAAGTTTAGCATCTGAAAACAAAAAAACAGAACAGTTTCAGTCAAAGCGATTGGTCTAATTAGCTGGATGTTTAACCGTTTTTCTCATGACACATGGTTATCAAATCCATTCATGGTGGGGATGATGGGTTCCAGATGATGCACAGTGACTGCCACATCCAGCATTTAGCATTTATGCTACCATGTTTACTAATGGTTCCACAATGGTTGACATATTTACCAATTAGTTGCCTCAGTAGTTGGCCAAAAAGTTCAGTTCTGGTTTCATATGTCCTGAGCAACTTCTTCACATGTTCACTGTGTCTCTAGATCACAGGTGTCAAACTCCAGTCCTCAAGGGCCGCTGTCCTGCAGTTTTTAGATGTGCCACAGGTACAAAACAAGACATCTTATGACTTTCAACAATGGCTTTCCTGTTTACCATTCTTCCATTAAAGTCAGTGTGAAGTGAATGGCTGATTGTTGTTGTGGCAGCAGATTCTTCCAGCTGAACCATGGATGTTTCTAGTTCTTCCAGAGTTATTGTTGGCCTATTAGCTGCTCCTCTTGCAGCTATTAGCTTTATCACATTAAACTTTTGGGAAGTTTGCATGGACTAAGCAGAAATCTGTAAATTTGTGTAGGTGTAAAAGATAGTTAAAATCATAAAGTGCTTCCCAAGACCCAGCAATGGATAAAAACATAGGAGAGACTGAAAAAAAGAAGATTCAAAAAGACATGCCCTAACTGGCTTTTAAAAGAGACCACAGAGTCCAAAGGAAGAGAGTTCTGGAGTCTGATGGTTGCTGAACAGAATGTTTTGCCTTCGTCATAGTATGATGGAAACTTCAACAGATCCTCACCATAGGATCTCAGGGATCAGGGACATAGCATTGTCTAAGAAGAGCTCTAGAAGTCAAGAAAATAATCTTGAATTTTATTCTAAAATACATCAGGAGACGGCAGGCCCGGCGGCATGCGCGGCCACTGGGGGGGCATTGCCCGCCTAACGAGTCAGCCGTGCCCCAACTGGACTGGAAGCTGTTTGTTGTTTTTACCTCTAAGTGACCAACTCTGTTATTATTATGTTGATTTGATACAGTAGGGGCTTCCGCACTTCCTATATCTGTGCCATCTTTCACTTTTTTTCAGCAGTTAAAACTGTTTAATCCGTTGTCAACACGTCGCTTTTCCGAGCCGCCTTCAAACGCAACACGAGCGCTACGAGGCTCGCCCTGGGTTTACACTTCCTGCTGCTGTGCAGAGCTAGTCAGGTGTGTGTTAGAATCATGGCAACAAACCAGCTCAACGCAAAGAACTTATCACATTAAGCTTGTTAAGTACAGGCTACTGTTGTCTATGTTCAAAAGTGGGTAGTACTTGTTACATTCACTTGAGTAACTTTTTTGGAAAAGTACTTATAAAAGTAGTTTTACTGCACTGTACATTTTGCTTTTACTTGAGTAATATTATTATTGCTATTCATTTTGCCCCCCCAAAATAAGCTGATGCCCCATCTGTCAAACTTGTCTGGAGGCGGGCCTGGGAGACGGTACAGTTCACGTTTGGAGTCACATGTGAAGACTTGAAAGGCTATTTCAGAAGACTGGCATTTTGAACAACCTGCTGCCATTCTAGGAAGGAACCCCACAAGATTTATATCCACAAGGGAGAGAAGTGGGTCGAATCATTTAAAGGGAAAGAAGGAGATAAGAATAAATGAGCAAAAGAAGTATAAGGAGAATACAAGATAACACCCTAGAAGTCTGCTTCTAAACCTCCAGAAAGAGAGAAAAAAATTAGTTGGGGCTAAGAAACCAAAAAAACCACGGCAACAAACAACACATGCATCTGTAACAAGCTCACAGACAAGTACACACACCCATAGGGTTTTGGATTCAGGTGTTTACACTGCACATGAACTGCACTGTTTGGTTGCCACTAACTATGTCTTGTGTTAATTGGTACCATGCACGTGTGTGAGTTTGTTTGTGTATCGGGTTTCTCCATAATAACGCTCAATATTGGGTGTGAGGCCCCACCGGGGACACGCAGCACCCCCCACAGACACTCTTAGAGTGCATTGCAAGAATCCAATCATGATTAAACAAAAGCATGAATAATTATTTTAATTTCAAAACGTGAAACAGTGGAGTTTAGTTTGGTAATATTCTGTACGTGATTAAAAACAAGAAGAAAAAACGAAGAAAAAGAAAAGGTTTAACCAGTCTTTCTGTTTATTTTTATGTGAAGCTGGAAAATTTGCAGATAGTCCTCCACCTTGTCCAGTCAGACAGGTATCAAAAAGATTACTCCACTTGGGAAATTACACAGACAAAGTCTCCAATGTCCTGGAACAACACAGTTTCACCAGTAATCCTCTCTGCCTCCTTTATGTTAGTGTTTATGCTGCTATGTGTGTGCTTCACAGTCCCCAGAGTTGTATCATTTACATGTTCAAGAACAGAAACATCTTTATGCTAGTGTTACAGTCACCCCTGTGCAGCACTTTTGACTCTTACTGCTCGGTTGTGTTGTGTTGTAGTGACGCCACTAGATGGCAGCATCCGACCTCAGAACAGAGCAAAACAATGGCATGTGGACTACTTCTGATTCAGGTTCTGAGAGCTGATTTTGTTAAACAAAGACGAAAATGTAAACAGTAAAATGAATATATAACATAAAAAACATGAAAAATATTACTGTCAACTATTTCATATCAAGTATTTTCAATAAAATCTACTAACATGCTTAAAAGTATATGTACAATTGCAGGCACACACCTCCCTCCAGAGGGTTTTTTTGTTTTTTCACAAGTCCTTTTACCACATTGTGGTGTTTTGTAACATCTGGTTCCTGCTATGTATTGATATTGGCTAAGATCAATATAAAGGGTGGGCTGGGGTGAAGAAACAGGGGGAGTGTGGCTGCAGCATAAGTAAAGAAAACATTTGTTTTGGTTTGTTTTAAGGACCCTTGCTTTCGCCCATGGAGCTTCTATCATTAGGTGATGCTCTAACACACAAAGGGAGCCGGCACTAATCTGGAAAGTGAATATTTCACCCAGTTCTTGGCTCTCCAGAAGGCTGGGATATATCGAGATTTTGAAAACATCTCTTTTTGAATTCCAGTTTTTCCGCTGATACCTTTTATTTTTATTTTTTTGCGCTTCATAACTTTAATCCAGCTTTATCTACGATCCTCGCTTTTTGACTTTTTACGCCGATGCCCAGTTGTCTTGCCCGTTGAGCTGCATGCGTTATGCAACCGATATAAAGATGCTGCTGGCCTGGATCTGATGTCCTAACGTGATAATACCTCCACCCTCCTCCTAGCCCCTCTGGAAAAGCATTGCGTTTGAAGGGAGGTGGGGGGGGCTCTTTGCGGGAAACTCTAGCACACAATCCTATCTGCTCACATCTCAGGTTTCCCAGTGGCACAGTGCGCCGATGTGAGGCTGTGCTTTCTCATCAACCTAACCTTCAGCTTTACTTTTCTCCTGCGCGGCCCACCAGACCCACTTCATCCTCCCCCCCTCTGCACGTTCCCACTCTGGCCGGGACTCTCATCTTCTGCCCTCTTTCGCTTATGTTTTTCTTCTCCATCTTCACCCATCTCACACTCACATTGATCCAGTGCTTTAACTTGCATCGATGCAATAGAAAACCCATTGGGGGAAGTGACAGTAAATAATTGAATGACCTAAAGGCCATGGAAGGGATTTGTTTTTACTGTTTATCAAGTGTGCTAGACTTTTAATAAAATACCTACATGGATGGATGGATGGATGGATGGATAGTCTCTTATTTGTAACTCTTTAAAGAATTAACCCAATATGCTTGAACCAATGAACCAAATCATTTATGTTAAGGTTATCCAAAACAACTTCTCATTGAGTTATTTGCCTAGCATATTTTAGACATTCAGCATCAATAAGAAGAGCAGCTTTATTAACAGTTTCAACATATATCAAAGTATAATGGGCAAGTGTTGTGGTCTAAAACTTCTTAAAAGGGCAGCATTATGTAAAATTGACTTTTTTGAGCTTATGTTATAAAACTCCGGCATCAAAAACGTAGCTGGAGTGTTGCTTTGAGAAATTCTTTAATCTTCCATGTCTACCATTCAGGTTTGTAAAACCCTTGGGGGAAGCCAAGCTCCCGCCACTCAGTTCCTTCAAACTAGCGGCAGCAGCAATTAGAAAACACCTGGTGGAGCTGAGCTCATTATATGAACTGTTTCTCAGTCCAGTGTACCTCTGGATTAAACGTTTGCAACATTTGGAGTGTCCAAAAGGGCAGCAAGTTTTTAAAGAGACAAAGGCCCGATTTAGAGTCGTTAAATTGCGAAGTCAAATTTCTTTTCAGTCACGTTTGAGATACACAGGATTTTTATAACAAATGAAGGTGACATAATTGCTTGATTGTGCTAAAGTAAATTATACAAATGAGCAGAAATGAGTTTGAGTCGTTTACGCTTGAGCGGTTGACTTCACTTCACATTAAATGTATCTTATAGCAGTTTTTATTTTGTTATCAAGCCCCCAAAACAGTGTTATATGTTATGGTGTCTCTTCATCTTATTCTTTATCTTCATAATTTTGTGTTTTACTTTGATGGAGTCCTAATTTACTCCTAATTGACGTGACACACTATCTTTTATTTTTGAAGAAACGAAACATGTGCGCTCGCTGAGAAACAGATGTCGTTACCCTTCCTATTCTGAAAGCCTAAACATCCAAAGTCAAAGTGATATATTGTTTTTCGATACACGGAAAGACTCGAGAAACAGGAAAAGAACTCAGTTCTGTGTTGAATTAAAAGTGCAGCAGAGGAGCTAGAATAAGATTTTGATGATAAGCATGATGATTAATCCTAACAGCTATAAACAATCCATACTCGCCACAAGTGCTCATAGTTTCTGTAATCCCAGCAACTCCAAGGATGACGCAATGTGGTGTAAGAAGAAGTTGCCAGAATCCACTGTGAGCTACTGAAACATTGTCAATAGCTATCTCCGCCTGAGATATTGCCAGCAACATTTCAGTCCTCTTGTTATAAACTTTAAGCAGCGGGTGCGCAACTGAAAATAACTCGGAAAAATATTGCAAAACCTAATTTGCTATTACTATTGATTGCTCGTCATGCTGCAGCAATAGCATTCGGCCTCCAGGTGCTGAAGACATAAGATGCACGATGAGTCAGTGTGTGAGAACTAAAACATTTATGAGGTTCTTTCACCGCCTATATAATGCGATGAAGAGGGTTCATGTCTCATAAGTGATCAGCCTGAGATCACATTATATGGTAGCGTGGAAAAGAAATATCCCTTGCATTTTTTTTCTTTGCATTTTAGTACATTACAACCACAAGTTTCAATGTACTTTGCAAGGATTTTATTTGATAGATCAGCAAGGAGTAGTGCATGCCATTTAGGAGGGAGGCAAAAAAAAGATACATGGTCATTCAAAGCATGTACAGAAAGGGAACATAAATTCTGAAAAGTGGGACATGTATTTTTATTCAGTCTCCTGAATGCAACTACAGGGAAAAGTCTTTCGTGGACCTTTGTCTATTCGCCACTCGGTATTTGTGGATTTGCCTATTAGCAGATTTTTTTGTAGAAATGATCTAAAATGCAGATTGGGAAACTGAAATATGTAAGAACAACATTAACATGCTACTGGCTGGCATGTATAAAGCAGCCAATCCAGAAGTGCCATTTTTTTCCCTTGGTGCTGATTGGCTACATCCACATGAGCAGACATAGGAAGGACTGTAGATGTTAGCTTCTGCTGTGGTGCTAAGATGGTATCCAGAGCATCTACAAATGCATGTTACGTTATATTTGGTTTTTGAACAGTAAAGACGTCAATATCAGTAAAGATATTAATACTTCTCAAGCATTTGCAGGTTTGAACTATTTGTGGGCAGCTGTGGCCCATAAGCCCCAGGAATACTGATGGGACACTGAATCTCTCTGCCATTTTGGCACACTTTGAAACTGAAACTTTTATCCTTTCTTCATTGAAAAATTATCAAAGCTCTGTCTAAGAGGATAAGAAAAATCTTTTAACTGTCTTTTAGAGTCTTGCTGAAATTCTTAATTGGATTATTGACTTAAGTCGCTTTAAAACATGAAGAAGTTTTGGTCTAAGCCAATCAATTTGTACGAAGGTGAAAAAAAGTTACTCTCATATTTAGTCAGAAAATCTTCAGACGTGTTATCTGCTTCAACTTTATGGCTTGCAGTGAACTTTTGACCTTTGAACAGGTGGTAAAGAAACTCCGATCACCTCCATGGCTCCCCTCACTGTATCCTCCAGACTGTGCTCAGGTTGTGATCTCCAAAAGTGAATAATCATCTCCTGTGTTTGTTCCACACCGAGTGCCAGGTTGTTGACAGGTGACCAGGCCGCTAGCTGTTTGACATGCGGCTTTTATGATCAAGTTTGCTCATGTTTGGCTTCATAGTTGTGTCTTTGTAAAGTGAACACCAACGGACTGAGCACACGACCTTGAAGGATCCCAGCGCCGAGCATGATGGAATTAGAGTTGTTTTTTCAAACGTGGACTCAGGATCAGAAAGTACAGAATCCAGAAGGAAGTGGCAGTGTCTCCTCTGAAACGAGTTCACAAGTTCAGAGGAGTAAATAATGACTGACGAGCTGCAGCGTCTCATTTGATTTTCCATATAATCCGAAGCCAATAACAAGAACAGAAGACGTTGGTGGGACATTTGCACGCTGCAGGGGGAGTTCAGTGTTTTGGTCTAACAGTATGTACTTCCTCACGGTCTTGGACAGTTGTTCCTCAAACTAATCATCCTCCTTTCTGGCTGAAAATTCGAGTTATGGAAGTTGAGTACTTAGGGCTGTTTTCCCACATAAACACACCCACAACATTCTGACCAATAACACAATAGTTTGTCATGGAGAGGAGGGTGAAAAGTTTTCTAGAGGAGTTGTGGCAAGAAGGGGTGGATGGTATGAGCCTGAGGAAAAAACGATGCAATTTTCATCACGCAACTGTGACAATGAGAACCGATTATGTTACATTGGCCCGACTATACAGAGCCCCTAAATGATGTTAAGTCAAGGACATGTTCTTGACTGAATCAGTTGTGGAAATCATTGTAATGTCTTGATAATGATTAGTTCACCAACTTGTGTATATGTGGGTGTGTGTGGCCTTGTATTTAATACAGTGTAAGGATGATCTTTCCAACAAATACTACATTGTAAGGCCCAATTGCTCCTTATGAGGTCCGAATCCTAGACCCCTTAAGAAGAAGTGCAGCTTTTTGGGTTATGAGGTAGGTTTAGGATTAAGGTATAAATTAAGTTTAGGTTTCGTTTAGGGTTAGGCGTGTACTAGTAGTTGTTATGTTTAGGTTAAGGGTCAGAGTTAGGCTATAAATTTAATGAAAATTGAATGAAAGTCAAAGCAAAGTCCTTGTGAAGATGGAAAAACATACTACTTGTGCGTGCGTGCATGCGTGTGCGTTAGGCTGATTAATGCAGATTCTTTGAACAAAGTTTCTGTCTTGTATCATTGTCTTGCTGAGGACAAACCTAATTTTCGATGATGTAATGAAGTTTTTGGCATCAACAACACGCCGAGGCAAATATGGATTAAAGTCTACATTTGGTGGCCCAACTTAGAGCTGAAACATTACATCATCCTCGGCGGGCTATTATTCATTTCTTGCAGTGTAACTGAAGTAGCCACAGATGATGTCATCTAAAATACAGGACTTCCAATCCGTCCAAAGTTGTTTTGTTGCCCCCCGTACACAAACAAATTGAGAGGAACCATCAACATAACTCTAATATATGGACTGAATATGGTGAACGGAGAGTGTATTTGGCCTCTGCTGAAGAGATTGGCTGTTTGATATTCACTGGAGGCTACCTCCCAGTGCCTTATATCTCGGCTCCCACCCCCCTGTCTGAGGCTAAATTATGGAGTACAAGACTTTGAAGCAGCTTGTAAGAGTCACTTCAGAGAAAGAAAGAGTTGAAACCTTTTGCAACCTACAAGCTTATTCATCCTTTCAAAACAACATGACTTGTAAGAAGTTGGTGTGCGACGCGTCTGCTCAACTTTTAGTTGACGTATCAGTGGACAATATGGCAAATAATCCTTTCTGCAAAATCCCAGATAATTGTGACTGTTCAAGGTGAAAATGTGCGGAAAAAGGTTAAGAAGATGGAAACATGCTGAGTTGGGGTGGGAGGTAAACAAACGTGTGTCCTGCCAAGACGTCCTCCTGTCAAGGTGTGTCTGGCTGTGGCTTGGGGGCGGGAGGGGATGAGCGAAGGCGGGGCCAACGGGTGTGCATGGCAGTGCGGAGTCGGCCGTGGAGGGCGGGGGTGGGATGGGGTACAGGAGGATGACGTGATCCTCTTTTCTCCCAGCCAATAAAACAGAGTGGCCAGTGAGATCCGGATTCGTACGTGCCGTCAAATTCAATAAGCTAGTGCTTTAATGTTTTCTTTTAATCAACCAAATTGCATTACACAGAGAGCCCCCTCTGCAAGACTCTATCACACAGAGCAAGGGAAGAGAATAGAGTCTGCAGAAGCAGAGACGACCAAAGGGTGGGGGGATGGGGGGTGTTCCCAGTATGTAGAGCAATGTTGCATAGACCCCCCGATATATACAGCTATATATATAAGAATTTCTACTCAATAGAGCCTCCCCATCATTGGCTCGTCTCTGGTTCTCCGACAGTGAGTGGATCCAGGGGCCAGTGTGAGTTCAGGGTCAGACTGGGGACAGACAAGGTGCACAGACGGAATACGTCATTCTGGTAATGGCTGCCAGCATTGGCTGCTTTAAAGGCAGGGCACTCTCCCTTCTGGACGGTGTTGTCTCTGTTCATGAGCTCGACAGTCCACCCCCTTACCCTATCCCTCCCAAGCACCTTTCTCATCATTCTTCTCCCTCAGCCTCACTAAAACTTGCCTAACTCCCTTCCTCCCTACCCACTATGACTGAAACTTACATGTACCTACACCGGGATTGGCCTTTGTCATGAAAACTCCTGTTTCTTCTCTATTTCTTGAAGGAAGAAAGCTCTGCTCAGGCATTAACAGAGGGATTATATATCTGGTAATCTCTTGCTGACAGATCCACCAACTGCCTTAGCCCACTAGAGTTAGTGGGGTTGGATTTCTGATTGGGGGTTTCACAGATGGATGCTTTCTACCACCTAGGAATGGGCACTGCTGTCGCAGACGGAGGGATTCCCGTCTGCTGCTGCCGTCGGCCCTTCATCCACGGATAGATGAAACTTCACAGAGAAAAGTGATCCACTGAGGAAGGGCAGCTCAGCTGCTCCACAGCCACAACTTTCAGGCCAGCTGACATTTAACATAATGATCAGTCAGAGTGGCCTGGTGTTTACACACAGCAAAGGTTTCCCGGACACAATTAGACCACAGCCTTCACATGGGCTAAAAATGAATCACAATGCACAATAGCATAGTGTAGTTCCTCCATCCATCTAATGGTAAACTGTGAGTGGAGTGACTGGAAGAAAAGCCTCAATCGCAGCAGCGATATTACAGCGGTTTCATCCACAGAACTAGAAAAGATGACCACATCTAGAATCTACTCCAGTACAGTGTATAGTCTAGGAAACAGACTGCATTTTGGTTTGAGCAATCAAGCCCGGCGTGAGTCATTTATGGTATGCTTTACGGCCGAGGGGTTGCCCAAGTTTTCCAGCTGCTGAAGCAGCAGAGCGATTACGAGAAGGTGTTTTCTCAAATGACGACGAAGGGATTGCTGGGCTTTTTGAAGTGAGAGTTTAATGTTATTCATGGTCAGTAATAGGAATGAGTCGGTCCACTATCACTTCTGTAAGAAAGGAGTGAACTTTTTGATTTTTGGAGAGGTTGTCATTCATTCAAGCGTTATTGAAGCTGATACGATCATAGAGTTGGAAATACAGTATACTGCCATATTTATCTTTGCCATATTGATACATTTATCCTCATCTCTGTGGTATTACTATATTTCTGATCATAGCTTTGGCTTTTCAAAGGAATTACATCTTCCTTTGAAAGATGCCACTTATTGACAGACAGGCTATGTCCGTCTGTCAATAAGTGGCAGCTCAGGTTACTTACATGATCGCAGCAGATCAATTCCAGTTTGACAACCTGGAATCAAAACTTTGAAGACTTTGCTGACTGCAATGTCTCGCTCTGACTGTCCTCGACCCGCTCTCCTGATTTTCGCCAAGCGATCGATGTGACCCGCACACGCGCAGCTTGGGCCGCTGTTCTACATCAAAAAGAACAGGATCATGCAAAACAACAACATCGACATGCCACACGGTTCATGTTGAACTCACGTCTGAGGTCCCTCGATGTGTTGATGACTTCAGCTGCAAAGTCACTTTGACTCAGTAAAATCGGGAATCAGGTAACGGGATCAGGCTTCATTAGGTGACTTCAGCCGAGCTGGCAGACGGCCAGGTGAGCTGGACGCGCAAATGGACATTGATTTTTCAATAAGGCCTCTGAAGCTGTCAGCCAACCAGGCTATTGTGATATCTTGTCTCACGGGGATGGCCCTTTCTTGAAGATGCCCAGACTGGCACCCGACCACAGGCCACCACAGAGGCTTTGTGTACCCCTTCGACCCTGCCCCATGCTGAAGTCAGTGAAGCTTAACGCTGAAGTGCAACTAAAACTTGAAAAACTTCATTTGGCTGAGAGAATTGATATACATACTGTAAAACATTTGAAGGTGTTTTACCTCGCAAATGAAAGTCCACCTGCTGCCTTGAAAATACAATTTAGGTCAACAAGAAAATTCTTTTGGTTTTAACGCAGAAATTACAGTTCATGAAGTGGATTTAACAAGAGACGAGTTGCTTAAACATTGTTTTTTTTTAAGTTCATTAATCTTGAATTGACTTTTTAACTTAAAGCCAAATAATTACTTCACAATATGCAAGAAAAAAAACTGCCCTCACCTAGTTAACGAGCACACATTTCACTGTTATTTTTATTGACAATATCAAGTTAAAAATACCTACTTATCTTACTTTAGAATAATGTAAATTCTTGTTCCAAATTGCACAAACAAGATTTCTGATCTGATAATAGACATTAATCTAATAAAGGACATTAACCTCAAGCTTTGCAAACTGTCAGTTGCATTAAAATGAACATTTGCCTTAATAACACACACAAAAAAAAAACATCTTAAGGTCAGGAAGACTGGACAGAGAACACCTCAGATCAGCAGCAGATTGACGACTGAATCTAGTTCCAGACTTTGACTGGGCCATTCTAACAAATGAATATATTTTTTTGATTTTAGCCACTTCAAATTTGCAGCTCTGGCTGTATGTTTAGGGTTATATTTGTGCTAAAAAGTAATTTTTCTGTGTGTCAAGTCTTCTGCAGACAGTGGTGGGTTTTCTTCTACAGTTGTAGTGTACTGAGCTCCATCAGTCTTCCCATAAAATCGGATAAGTTTTCAAGTCAGTGCCAAAAACAAAAAAAAGCTGTGGACAACTTGCGTTAATTCTACTTCATACAAAGCATTTCGGACACACGATAACATCTGCGATCACGATGTTACCTTGTGCAAATTTTAAAAAGGAACAGTTTATGCCTCTCTTCTTTCCACTTTCTTTTAAACAATCTTGGTCTCCATGATGCTGTTTGTTCCCTAAATGTTTATACTGAGATTAAATATCGCGCGGGTGAACTCTGTTTACAAATTCGGCCGATCGGAAAACAGCAAGCTACACTCAGAGTAGCTGAAATGAAACACACTCAAGGTCGGTGGTTACAATGTGACCAAATTTGAAAATACTTTTGTGCGGCAGTATATCTGGTTTTTACCGTGGTCAGCGGGGCGTCCAGAAGGGAAGTCAGGAGCCATGTTTTTTTGTGCACCGAAAAGGCAAACGTTGAGTTTGTGAAATGCAAAAAATTTTAAGGCGAACAGGAGAAAATCTGGTAACGCTTTATTTGGTGGGGTGTGTAAAACACTGACGTGACACTGTCATAAACATGACATAACATCTGTTATGAGCATGAAGGAGTCTTCATGAACGTTTATGACTGTTGTCATGAAGTGTCATTCGGTAAATAAAGCAAAGTTGTACTAAAAGTTGCATCAGAAGTGTCAACTTTTCTCTAAAAGTGTCATTATTTACCAAATGACACTTCATAACAACAGTCAGACATTCATGAAGACTCTTTCATGCTCTTAACAGCTTGTTGTGTCGTGTTTATGACGGTGTTATGCCAATCTTATGCACACCCCTTCAAATAACGTGCTACAGAAAATCTGTGTGATATTTATTTATGAGGAAACTCTCACTCAAACGCAGTGACATGCGATGGTTTCAGGATGTAGAGAGAAGTGATTTCTAGTTAAGAGTCTGCAATTTGTCCAGCTGAGCAGCTATGTTATACCAGAAAACACAAACACCATAAACACTGAGATGTTGTTTCATAAATCCATGCACTTTGAATGAATTTAAAGTGCATCAAAAGCACATGCTCTTTATTCAATCTCCTGTACAGTTCATGATAACCTTCTGACAAGATAAAAAAGAAAAAAACAGCCTCACTCTAAATATGATCTATTTGTGGAGAACGCTGGGCTCATTTTGCTCCAATTATTAGTGCGAAGCATATTAAAGGAGCGCTATTGAAACGTGCTTCAGTTAAGACAGAGGAATCCGAAGCAGGAGACTGTAAATCTTTCCCTCCAACGGGGCACGGCGAGGTGAACGGTGCTTCATTTGGGAAATGAGCACCGCCGTGTCGACGGTCCGAAGCTCATAAAACCCTCCAAGTCTGAACCGCACGTCCGGGCCGTAAAAGAATCACCTGCAGAGTTGCTGGAGCTACTTTCAGCCGCACACATCAATCAAGTCTCAGTTTAGCTCTCACACTGGCTGGATTAAAAATTTTTTTTTCTTTTTATTATTGGAATTTAATTCACTAAAATAAAGTTGCAGCGATTAATCTTGTTCCTCCCACGCGTCCCCGCCAGGAATCGCACTGGAACGGGCCTACGCGTTTCTCTGCTTCCCCCCCGGAAGATGAATGTTTCGGGATCCGTTAACATCGTTGTTCAATTTGTGCACTTTGAGGTCAAAAGTTGTAGGATTGCTGTCGAATTTTAAGATGGAGATAGATCACTCTCACAGCTCAAGACCAAAACCCACAGCGATGATGCTAAAGTACTTAGAAAGTATTACCAGTTTTGTTGAAAGAAAATTTGTGCAGGTGTTGTATCAATGAGCCTATGTGTGTATGTGTGTGTTTGTTCTGCTTTGTTTTTTCTCCCCCATGTCTTAAATAATACACAGATATATACGGCTGTGCACAAGATTTAATTTTATTTTTAGCTCTCTCTCCCAAACTGTCCAAGGTTTGTATGTACTTCACTTATATAAATATGAAAAAAAAATAATCATGGGATATTTCTGCTTTCTAAGTTGTAACTCCGTGCTGTTGACTGAAAAAAAAAATAAAGAATTTAGTTAATAAATCAAAGCTGTCGGAGCAGGATCACTAAAGCATCTGAACAGTGGTTCTGTGTTCAACTGTTTAATCTAAAGTTTGACTGAAATATATATAACAAAACCCAGCAACATCAAAATGAGACTTTTGCAAAAACAACTAAACAAAAGCTCTAGGAGCTGCATGAAATTAATCACAAAATTGCTCAAATTGAAATTACAAACACAAATTTGCTTAAAAGAAATTAAAAGAAACACTTTTTTTTATCAAACGTTTTTGCACGAGGATGAGGTCGTTTTTCAAATGTATTTCACAAAAAAGAAAATAAAAACTGCGACAGAAACACTTTTTATGCGCCACACGAGTCACGTGATCAACAGCTGCTGGCGAAAACCACAAAGACGACAGGAAGTAGTAGGATTACCATGTCTTCTTTTTTTCTTTTTTTTTTGGAGGACGTGCGGCTCTCACTGCATCGAGCGCTTCATGAAAAGTTGTTTGTCATTCAAACGTCTCAGTAAGACAGATTTCTCCTCTGATGGCTGAGAGATGATGAGCGCTAGCACCACGGCTGAATTACCACTATAGCTTGTGCAACTGTTTACATCCGTCGCTGTCATGATTTTTAATGACTTATCGCGTGAACAGACGTATTCACGCATCAGTTTCACTTCTCATTTCATGGAAAGCACGTAATTGCGAGAGCAGAACATAAGACAAAAGATGTGCACACATTTGTAGCTGAGACTCGGCTACTGACAAGAACTAACTTCAGAGTCATTTTGACTTTCAGAGAGAGCCTAGTCAAAGGAGCCTGAACAGAGCTGCTCTCGCTCTCCAGCTGTTAGACATGCAGACCTCTTCCCCATCTGTCAGCATCAGTTAGCCACGACTTCCCCGGACATCGCAACCACGACCCTCACTGCGGCGACAAAACACTCCTACCCGCACACTTCTATAATAGCTCTCATTTCCCTGCCATTGTCCCGGCGTGGCCAGCGGCCAACGAAGAACATCTGACACACAAGTCGAACGAGGAAGCGCAGCTAATTCGAGTCTGTTTGGATCGCACCGCTCGCCTCTTCTCCTTCCTGTTACCGTTCTCAAGGTTTCTTTTCTTCTTCTTACTTATTGCAGCAATTACAACATTTCTCGCATTCCCTCCTCCTTTCCTTTCACCCTTTTGGCAAGCGGCGCGACCATGTCGGTCAGGTCTCCTCGGTGTTCCCGCGCCAAAGCTGACAAAACAAATTGGAGGCGGCAACCGTGATCTGACGGAGCAAAGGGAACGGCGAGAGGGGGGGAGCGGCTGCGAATCCGCACAGGGCGTGCCATTGTTTCCCCAACCACCGATGGATTTTGGCAGCTGTCGGGCCTTTTCTTTCCGAAAACCCCGGAGAGCCTTCCTGCTCTGGCAGAGGTCGAACAGAAGAGGCAGTTTGCTGTGAAAATAAGAAGCATTTGTGTGGCTCGAGGTGCCATTTGTGCGTCGCGCCGACCCGGAGCGGAAGCCGCGCCGAAGGGGGAAACGGAGGGAGGGAGGGGGAGCGCTGACGTCGGTACGGTTTCTCTGAAAATGGTGACTCGCCCACGCTTACTGGAAGCGTTTTTCGATAAAGTGGACACGGAACTTTATACGGAGATAATAGGCCTGTCACTCGGAGTTTAATTCTGTTTCGTTTGAAAACGTGGACGAACGTTTGGGATTTTCGGGGCTCGGAGTCCAGAGCAGCACTTGTTTCCATTGGCTTTGCGGCCAACAACCCAGACAGGATGCAGAGAATGATACCAAATGACAGCACATTTTCCACTGCTCCATTTTATATATTTGTGTGTGTTGCGCTGAAGAGGTCTGCGGGTCGGGTTTCTTAATCTGAAATACACTCTGAGTTTTTTTGGTTTCTCACATTATTTCCCATTGATCCCTGAAATTACATTAAATTCAGATTAATGAGCCTAATTAGTACGTTTCTGCATGAATATAGACCCGCCGATAATCCATAACCAACAGCTATCTGTTTTGCAAAAACGTGTCAGTGTTTCTATTGAGTTGCAATTTGAAGTTCCAGACATGTTCTTAAGGAAACCGATCATTTTGAGTGGCCAGTTAGTACAACACTTACATTTATAGATAGCCAATAACAGTTGTATGGAAGAGGATTAGAGCCAATGAAAAAAATCAGACTTTTTCTTCTTTCAGAATTCTGATTTTAAACGCAGGATTCTGACTTTATTCTCAGAATCTTGATTTTTTTTCTTCTCAGAATTCTGACTTAAATCTCAAAGTTTAGATTTTTTTTCCTGTATTTAGACTATTGCTTTAAAGTCAGCACAAGTTTAATGTCTCAGAATTCTGACTTTTGATCTCAGAAGATAGTATTGGGGTTAGGAAATTCTGATACTGTGGTCAGAATTCAAAGATAAGATCAGAATTATGACTTTTTTTCTGAGAATTTGGATTAATAGTCTGAGATCAAAAGTCAGAATCTAGAGGGAAAATTGTGAAATTACAGCCATCAGCTGTTGGAGAGCATGACTCAAACAGGTTAGACAGTCTACAGAGCCATGTTGCAACGATCTCCAATCGACCCAAAGGGACTGAGCGACGACTATGAAAGTAAACCTGAGTTGTTTGAGAAAAGTGATGAAGCAATAAAGAAGAACAAGGACATTCCGAACGAAAGGAGCATCCAAATTTTAAACCGATAAGGACACTGTGCACCAGGCTACAAAGTGCTTTGTTCGCAAACTGATAGAAAACACACAACAGGAAGATGAAAACCAGAAGCATGGAAAAAGATGAAGAGTATGCCAGTCACATGAAATCACCATCCTCATGTTGTTATTGTGTTTCTGTGACACACAACTCCTAAAGCTCTCTGCACCGCTATTCAAAAAAGGACAGTAGGCTAACCATGATTTGCAGAAGTTTAGGGGTTTTGGATGAGGAGCAACAATTTAGCAAAACCTGACTTGCTTTAGTCAACCTTCATTCATTCTACTGAGTATCCGCCCTGAAGACGCATCTTTCCAAGACGAGCTAGTCTCAGCTCCTTCAGACTAGCCACTAGCAATTAGCAACACCTCGTGGCACCTCACATCTGCTGAGAAATTCTGTTTTCTTTTTTAACATTAGCAGAATATTGACAGAGATTTGCCTACATTTGTACTGTCTCGAGTAACTCATTTTAGCAACAGCAAGTTTTCAATTGAAGAATTGCACTTTTATACACACACGCGCGTTCAATTCAAATTGATGGAGGCACGATAAAGGAGACGTTCTTCAGCCTTGCTGCTGTGTGGGTAATGGCGTATTAGGTAAACACCCTTCGTTATCTCTAAAGGGAAAGGATATGACACCGGGAGACAGCCAATGTTGGACTCGCTTTAATATCGTTAGCTGCATGTCCGCTTTCATTCGATCCCGGGACGGGAGAGAGTACAGTGTGTGTATGCGTGTGTACTGTGTGTGAGAGAAAGGAGCAAGCAAAAGAGGACACGGGACAAGGACAAATATGTCTCAGAACAGGACAATGTCAGCTCTATCCATACAGGTATACAGAAGAAACCTAGAGGCATTTATGACCAGAAAATACTTTTAAAACAATTCCAACAAGCCCATCAAAACATTATAAAATTCATATATATAAAATACTTTTAGATATAGAAATAATTTTTTATATATTTATGTCTTTACATTTTTTATATTAAAATACTTTTAAATATAAACCATACCTATACATACCTCCAGGTGTGTATAGTAGGTTAAAGTATTTCGATTAGCTCTCCTGTGTTTGGATTTTACGTTTTGTTCCACTCAGAAAGGTTTGCCTCCTGCTTTAGCGCCACACTCGAATGTAATGTGTCGAAACCACGCCGCCCTTTTCACTGGGCCATCCGAGGATACGGGGGACACACCTGCGCTAGCTGCTGAAAACGGGCCGTGCAAATCGCCACACAGAGTGACACTTTGTTGCGAGTTATTGGGGACGGATGAAATCGAGTGCGATGGCTACGGAGGGACAGCGTGTTGCACTAATGAAGAAGAGCACTCATCTGCTGCGGCACCACAGAGTCAATATGAAAAACATCTGTTTCAACATCTCCAGCTTCCTGAAGCTACGTGCCTGGGAGGACTGTGGCAGCTCGGCCTTGACGGCGGTCCGTTTTTATTCGACTTCAGCACCTTTTATTTTTTTTATTTTAATGCCATTGCCTCAGCTGCCTCTGAATTATGGCCATGGAGGTTTTGCTCTTGTTTTGCTTTTTTTTTTTGTGTAACCATGACTGTTTTTACAGAGACAAAATCTGATTAGTGGAAATTCCCACTGTACTTTGACTGGACGAGGATTAGGGTCTACCCGAGTTCCGCTGGTTTGTCAGATGAATTAGGACTTGAGCGTAAGGCGGCAGAAAGAACGTCAAGAATGAACAGCCTGCACAATGAAAATGAGAATTTGACAAATGGTAGCATTAATTACCTACCACAAGAGTTTCAGCTGGTGGAAATTGTGGGAAAAAACTTTAGACGTGACATCTTAAGAGTACAAAATGTCACTGTTAATGTTATGTATGTGACACATTAAGTATTTTATACACACTGCAAAACTCTCAAAAGTGCAAACACCCTTTTTGTGATGTAGAAACAATGATAAATCACCTATAATATGACATTTACCCCATAAAAATCAACCTAAAAACTCTTTGAACCAACTGAAAATATAACCCCAGAGCATGATGCATCCACCACTATGCTCCCCTGTGGGTTTGGTGTTCTTTTGGTAACATCAACTACTATGTTTTGTGGCAAACAATCTTTTGACCCAAAATGTTCAAATTTGGGTTTAGGAGATCCATTACTACATTCTACTAGACTTTGGGAGAGATTAGCCATGCTTGGCAGTATTTTCTGGAAGAAGAGAGTTCTGCTTTTCAGCCCTACTTCTTTGCTAAGACATGAAAAATACAGGAACATGTTGTCTCGTGTAGAACGCAAGTAGTACTTTTCGTTCTTTTATCAGATTTCGAGAAGCATACAATTTCTGTAATATGCCCGTTAGCTTGGATTTGTCTCCACTGAGTGCTTCCACGGTACATGGTGTACTTATAAACCTCAAAATTGTTTAAGCTCCTCTCCTGACTGATGCCTTTGTACATTGAGTTGTTTTATCTTTTGTGACTATTTCTGCAAACTTATTTTAGGCAGTGTTGGGTAAACTTCTGCTAATCTACTGATGTAACAGCAGAGCTAAGTTTTCACTTAGCATTTCAGCTAACTTTGAAAAAGTTTAGTGCATTTACCCTCCCCTAAATAAATTTTTTTGTGTGTGATTTCTTCTTACTTTCACTCTCCCCCCCCCACTTGAATTATACAAGAACACAGTTGTGTGTTCCAGCAGGACATGCAACCAGGAACTTATCAAGAGTGGTTTTGGAATGGGTAAGAAATGGCTTAAAGTAAGCTTCTGGAATGACTGTTTCAAAGCCCAGAAGTCCACAAACGTGGACTATGCCAAGAAGTCGGGTCCCAGTGGGGAAAAAGAAAAGAAAAGAAAAAAAAAACTGCCCAGCTTAAAGTGATTCCAAAAACAGAAACTAGAGAAGTGGTCAAAAACTCAGCCTCAGCCAGAATTGTAGTGGATGCTTAGTGACGGTGTGTGGTTGATGTGCAAACTCCTACGGAGCTTTTAATCGAAAACAGTATTGGTGTTTAGCTATAGATAGATGATCTCATTTGTGTAATCCTGACCATGTGTTGATTAGAGAGAGTCTGCAATAAATTCAAACTTGTGCATCAAATTATTATTTTTAAAAATAGTTGCAGTCGTACGTTGTGTGACAGTTCTATCCTGGAAAAACTACGGTTTAAATAAAAAACTGCAAGTTGAAAATGTAAGACATTCAAGAGCAACTTCTCCATGTGATCTATGCAAACATACAGTTACTTATTACTGTATGTTAATTATTTACTGTTAGTTAATCATAAGTTTACATTAACTAATGTCCCAAATGGATCAAACAAGGGTTTAGTTCTGCGTATATCTGTTGTGTTAACATTGGGTTATCAAAAGACGCCACATCAGGGAGAACCTGGCGCTAACCGGGTTCAGGCTACACCATCTTTCCATGGTACGTCCCCATATTTATGGATGTTATCACTGGCTAGTTACCATACTAAGAGGTCAACAAAGCGCCGGGTTACGACAATAGTTTTGTAGTTTTGTCACTTCCTCGACGGTTTTGCAAGAAAACTATTAGGTTACCACCACTCTGCTTTTAAAAACAAAAAATTCCTCCACGTTTGTTATTTCACAATGAATTGCCGATCAGTCAAATAGCGAATGAAACTCAACGCCCCGGAGCAATGACTCCAATCTATTATTCCACATTCTTGTTGGTTTCGAAGTGCTATCTTTGACATGTTCACATGCTTCTCCTGTGCTTTGAGGCCCGAGTGAACAGTCTGGACCTGACATGAGGCAGGAGGAGTCCCCAGTAAGCCAAATATTATTTTGTAGAAATTCAATATGTGGACACATGTATAATATCCAATAACTCAGTCGCTGTGCACCACCCAATGTGCAACAGTCATAAGCACGCACAGTCTGGATGATGTACCAAAACACACCTCAGGCCAGCGTCTCCAACTGGGGTCCAATAAGCCACTCTACAAACTCTCTGACAGCATTTTTGTTTTGTTTTTAATTAATTCTCCTCAATGTTTTTGAATACAAACACGTAAAGGTGTAACAATTTAAGCATCCCGAGCTTTAGCAGAATATTAAGACTGGCATCGTTCAGATCAGTGTGGGTTGCAGCCTGGCGCCCACTTTTTTTTTTTTTTCATTGTTATTGCAGAACTTGAAAAAAGATGACGATACAGCATGGCTTCTGAACCATTAGCGAGGTGGACCTCGGACGTGTAACCAAGAGCCTCCAGCTTTCCAGACGAAGGTTTTCACACGGCCTGCACGAAGATGTTCACGTTGCTCTTTGGCCTCTGCCAGCCATAATTACAACTTCAGTTTATTTAAAAGTGGTCTTACAGGAATATCCCCCTCCCGTTACTGAAGATCAAGCATTAGTCTCTGTGAAGCCATAAAACTCTCATCTACGACGAGCCGTAAAAGAAGCAAAGGGGAAAAAAGATGCCCCTTGACAGCATCACATTTAGTGCCATAATAACCTTGACCCTCTTTTTTTTGTTCTTGTTACTTTTATTACATGTAAGCATGATTGATTCATTGCCTCGGAGAGAGTGAAGCATTGGAATATACGTGACACAGTGTTTGTAATAGAACAGCATGGTTTCCACGGATTAACCTTGCCCACGCCATGCCAGATGTGTGCCTCGGTTGGGAATCTCTGGGGGTAAGATGTCCTGTGAGGTTTCAACGGCACTACCATGTGACTTTTAGGGTGTCTTCGCACCTGATAGTCTGATAGATTTGGTTGCATTTTCAGCTGCTGCGGTTCTCTTTCACTCTGTGCTGTAGCAAACGATCCAACCTAATTGGAAAAACCTGTTGGCCCCTCCTCAACTGTGGCGGCGCCGCACCAAGAACCACTGCAGGAAACGACACAAAAACCTCAGAAGAAGAAATGAGCACAACTTCCTTTTTCACAAAATGCAAACAAAAATTAAGTTGCATCACATTTTAGTTTAGTTGTAGGATTCGGTGAACGATCAGGAGACATTTCTTCCTCTGGTGTTAGACGCGCACGTTTGTTTTGGTTAAAGGCCCTAAATTGTATTTCGCTCCCTGCTTTCGGAGCGGTCTCCGGTCCGCTTCCATCTACATACGCGTTTGGACCACACCAGAGTTTTTAATCTATTTAAAAACTATTGGGGAATTTGCATCCATTTCCAGTTGTATCCCACCTACTGCTCAATAACAACTTGGCTAGGATTCACTATCCAATTCTGTTGATAGGAGGCAGCAGGTACTGAGGTGAATGAATACATTAGAAAGGCATTTTCACCAAGTATTTGCCTAAACGTCCAAATCGTTGAGTTCAGGTGTTCCAGTCACCTCTATGGTCAATGGTGTGCCAAATCCAGCACTGCTTCTACGTATAGAGAGTTCAGTAAAGTCCTGCACGGTATCACTATAGAACGCCATCTGTGCTATAAGTCCGATAACTGGACCATACAGTCCGCAGAAGTCGCCAACTTTCTGCAGAGTCAACCTGCAGACCTCCAAACTGCATGTGGCTCCCCGGTTAGCTCAAGAACATCAAGTGCGACGCAAAGTGTTAGATGAAGATGTGTGAACCATTGTACTCAAGAGAAGAGGAGATTTGTTCTCTAGTGATTAGTCATACCACTCTGGCAGTCCAATGGACAAGTCCGGGGTTGACAATTTCCATAAGAACAGCACTTACCTAAGTGCGTCGTGACAAGGCCTCCTAGTGCCAGTGAAAAGAACACTTTGTGCTTCACCATACCATAACAGTTTGGACAATTTCATATTTTCTCCAAAATCCAAGTTGGACTTTGGAGATGGCCCCTTCCTGTTCTTAGTGACTGTGAACCAGTGACCTTTCTATTCCTCCATCAGTGCCTGACCTCACAAAGGTGGAAACAATGTAGAAAAATGGTCAAGGTTTTTTTTTTTTTAGTTAAGCGAGTAGACTAATAAAAGTTGGGGGAAACTTTCAAAGACGCGTTCAAGCTGCAAAGGGCGAGCCAACGTTACATTATACTGGATTAGGAATGAGATATCACTCAATTCATACGTGTCTGGTAACAGTTGAGCTAATACTTTTGGCCATGCGGTGTGTATGTGTTGAACACAAAACCCAGCGAGTCCCTCCAAAATAAAAGAAAAAAAAAAGGACTATGTCAAAACAAAACTGTGAAAAGCAAGCATGTCGCAATAAGTTGGGAAACTAATAAACATTGTCTTACCAAATAGTTCTCCAAGAGTGTCTGCAATTTATTTCTAACCTTAAAGCAAAAAATTTAAACACTGATTACATACTTGATTTCATACAAGACAAACCACTCGGGAGCTGAATATGCATTTGGATCTCATGCCATGTACTAAATTGCACAGAAATAAAATTTCAGGAAACAGTTATTTGTGAAAAAATATGTACATGCAGTTGCTTTTTTTCCTTTACAAGGATTTCTTAATTCGTGGTCATTTCAAATTGGGCAGTCTTTGTCTTTTTTAGTGAAAATTTGAACTTTTTTCATCCATATCTCTTGTTTCTGTCTTTATTTGCTGATATGGTCAACATGGACAACTTTTCAGCCACCTTTTCATGTCACTTAGATAAAATTCAGTCATTCTCTCTCTGTTTCTGTCTTTTTCCTTCTAGGACAGTACAGCTGATTTGACATCAAGCTATGGCCAAACATCAAACCACATTTCTACCTTATTTGCAATGCCTTGTAAAGGTAGGTTCATGAGGCAAAGCAATGCAAACGGTTGGTCCCAGTACAACACAACTTGATTTATTGGTGTTATTACTGGTTGACTCAACAAATTTGGCCCATTAATATTGAAATAACAAGTCACCTCCAGATCCCTAAAGGAAGGATCCTACATTCAACAGGCTTTAATAATCCTACATTTTCAGAGTAGACACATTACAATACCAGTGTGCTATTAGACAAACAAGCAACATCTGTGTTCTAACAGCTAACTGCTTTAGAAATTAGAGCTGGAGACAGGGATTGTCAAAAAATCCTCAGCAAGGCAGCCGAAAGAACACAGTGCAGCATGCGAGGGAGGTAACTTCATGTGTTCCCTTGATTACATGAGTATCAGCTAATTAAGAGGTTTCAGCACAAGAGAAAAATGCCATTTTCGCTCCTTCAGTTTATCTGCCTGTGTTTCAGTTCCTATGGCAAACTGCTATAAAATAACATTTTGCTTTGTTTGCTCTGTTTCCCCATGACACAGACACATAATGCTGCACCTTTATGTGCTTTCCAGCCACATAGAATCATTTTATAGCCCAATCAAGGAACTATATCATGACTCAAACTATGTGACTTAGAAGAAGTTTGATTTGTATTGGAACGCCTTGAAACTGGGTCTCTGTTTAATTTAGAGTGAAGAGTTAATCTTGCATGCAAGTTTTAGAAAAGTGAGAGAAAGGACAAAAAACCTGCATGAATGGAAAGAGGCAACAGAGTCCAACAACATAAGTTTTTGTCGGACAAACGACTGAATATATACAGCAAAATTTTCTCCTTAATACTTAACAATGTTTTAAAATATTTCCTTTTCTATTGTGACTCCATGATTAAATGCTGACTCTAACCTAAATGGTAACCCGAGTTCAACTTCTATCCGAACGACACGAAGCTAGAAACGACCCATCTGTTTTGAAGACATAGTCGCCGAAGCTGCTAACGCTCGTCATTTATGGTTTGTGGTAGAAAAACTATCACATTTGAGTCAGAAGCCCGAGCGATTTGGTTCTAGTCAGGAAGCGCTAAAGCATACGTTTAACTGCAGCCCCGTCCCATTATAATGAAATGCGGTTGTTTTCATTTAAAGTAAATGTAGGCAGTAATTCCCCGCATGAATCCCTAACATATGAAATATTTCTTAGGAGGACGATAACAATGTCTCTAGAGACATTCTAACTTTTTGAATAACCGCATTGAAAGGCACTACATATTTATATAAACCGTGTTTTGTTTTTTTATATATTTAACAGGACTTGTTTTGTACGTCTCGGATCTACAGAAGAGCCAGATTTGCTGAGACGTGTAACTCTGTGCGGTTTCAAAAATCTTTAATCAAAAGCAACAGCACAAAAATAACAGTCGACCGCAAAAAAAACAATCAAAAGCTGAGAAAGTCACACAGGATTCTGAACTGGCACAGCAAATGTGTTATTTCGAGTGTCTGACTTGACAGAACATTTCATTGACATTCCCGTTTCACTCAAACTGTAAACATCATCTCTCACCGAAATAGAATATTCTGAGAACTTTCAGGGCTGAGCCTTCTTGAAGTGATGCGTAGAGCGTCGCCAGGATGCTTGTCAGTACCCGCATCTACCCCGCTTAATGCAAGCACATCAAAGTTTTAATTATAGAAAAAAAATACAATCACCACAGAACCTACTAGCATATTTAACCTCGCATGATCCTTTGTTCACACGAAAACCTCCTAAAAAGGTTGAGACGAGAGCCCAGGGGCCTTAAAATAATAACACCCCGTGGAGGAAGTCCAGATTTTCTGCACCGTTGTAGACTTAAAAAAACTACTTGGTTTGCTCCTTCCATCAGAGCGAAGGTTTGGGCTGTACGTCTGTCTTCAGAGTCTTGACTGCATGCCAGTGGGAGCCGGCCACAGCAGAAAAACAGGTCAATACAGACTGTTAATGCCATGACTGAATGGTTTTGAGGTCTGACAATTTGGGCAGCGGAACAAAATCACATTTTAGTGTGGTTCATAAACGTCTTTTAGATGTTAGAAGGAATCCTCTATAAATCCTGAAGTGTTAAAAGCAGACTTTAAAGTCGAAGCCAGAGAAAAAGCCTCAACGTACAGATCTGCAATCCTCCGGAGCCTGGTTTAACTGTTAGGGCCTCTGGGTGCGAACAGACAATACGGGACGCTCGCGCAGATCGGCGAGTGAGCGATAAGCGGTTTGTGAAGAGGCAATGCGCCACGAAAACATTCGGATGAGCGCAAGAACAAGTCTCGAATAAAATCGATGTCGGACTCCTGCTCATGCGTTTTCAAATATTTTTGACCAACTAAAAGTGATTTTCTTAACTTTGAGTGGTTGTGGTGTCTCTGTCAGAAGGCCTTGAAATAGAAAAACACTTATCAAGCAACATATTGCTGTGGGTGTTCACTTGCTTTCTTCAGAAATTCTGTTTACTCTTTGGCTTTTACAATCACGCGCACCGCCAGTAAAGATTTTTAATTTAACTTTTATTTCGGCAGGAAAATCCCATTGGGATTAAAAATCTCTTGTACAAGGGGATCCTCTGCAGCGGCAAAGTGGTAAAAAAATAAAATAAAGAAACATTATGGAGAATTGGGGGTCAAACACATCGACCTCTACTTACTGCGCACGGAGAAAACGTGTCGAGAAGTTCTTTTCTTCCAGGCGTTTTTTTTCTTTTTACCTGTGATGATCAACCTGAATGGCACTTCCCCATCTCAGTCACATTATAGTCCCTTAAAGGCAAAAAATAAAGTTCTTGAATAATACATTCAATCTAGTGGGAGAATGGGAAGAACCGCTGAGTGTGGCATTCATAATTTGAGTTTTGACTTTTTTCTGTTTGGTTGTGAATTCTAGTTAATTTTGATCCTTTCTGTACATAAATTCCTTCTCCATCAGCTGATGTCTTATTCGCAAATGCGGACTCCTGTTTCTGCCCAACTATTATTTTTTACATGATATTGCGTTTAGAGGATCTCGTGTTTTGGTGCCTCACTCTGTTTTTCTTTTGCAGCCCTCCCATTTTATTTGTCCTTTTTTCTCATTTGCATTAGAGTGGTGCACGTTGTTTTAGAAATGCAAACTGCACAATGATTTCACAGATTTTTGTTCAAGTTAATCGGAATAAAGTTGTGAAGCATCTGTGACGTGGAACGAGAGACAGGACGTCCTCCAGAAGGAGTGATTGTAAATTTATTTTACCAGACGGTTTATTTACTTCTCCACTGCCTGATTCAAAGAGCTGCAGATTGGAAAATATGGACCACGAATAGCAGTTTGCAAATATATATATATAATGTATATTAAAAAAAAAGCAAATAGTTGATACTGATGCCAGTGTGAAAATTAAAATTGCATTGATTTTCTGTGGGGTGACTCAGTCAATGAGTCTGATATGATAGTTAGGCCCACAGCCCAAAACAACATCTGTATATTACATTTGTAAATGGTGCATTATTGGAATTAACGTGATTTAGGCAAGTGCCTGCCCTTGACTGAGCAGAAGTTTTCCTAATATCCTGTATTATACAAATGGACCAAACGTCGTTTGAAGTTGAGCAAAAGCCAGCTCACGGTACTACTGAGATCAAATGGGGAAAAAAAAGTACACCCTCAAGGACGTCCTTTCGCTCGTAGTTCTTATTTGTACCGGAACCTAAATTGATAAGCAAAGCATCAAAAATACATATTAACAGCCAAGAAAAAAAAAAAAAACATCCTCTGGCTTACATTAAAGTATTAAAATCAAAAGTTCAGCTCTCCTCTGTATGAAATGATCCTCCAGACCGAAGCCTATGCATGAGCTCAGTCTTGTTTATTCCCCCCCTCTTGCCTCCCCTCCATAAACTTCTGTCCTTTTTGCCCTAAACCATTTATCTGTCTCATGTTGTGAGGGAAAGGCATGTTCATTTTGAAGTAACAGATAACACCTGCTGGTTCGGCTCGACATTAAAGTAACAGACTTTTACACGCACATGTGAAATTTAGCCCCGGAAAGCCGATCCTCTGAAAATGCGCGGCGGACTCCAGAAACGGAAGCCCTGCAGTGACCAATATATAAGCTAGCATGAGTCACCCCTGCCTGGACCGCACATACAGTGTTTGATGATGCTCTCCGGTGTTCTGTGCGAGCTGCTTCGGTCGGGCCCCTGCGCAGCTACGCGCTTCTCTGATCATCCTCAGATGTTCCTCGTGCTCCTTCGGGGGACAGCAGGAGCCCAGAGCTGAGGGGCGGAGGTGAGAAAGGAAATCAGGGAAATCAATCATTGCCCGGAGTGTTTCATTTTAGGCGCTGCTTTTAGACGCACTTCCTTTGATTTGTCAAGAACACCTTCGCTTTTCTCGCTCGGCGAAAGAAATCGTTTATGGGGATTTTTTTTGCATCGGGGGTTTTAAACGGACGGGCTGCGATGACAAGTGACGATCCGAAAGGATGACCTGATGACTGGACCTGAAGTTATCTTTGGATCTGAAGAGGAATGATCTAGAGTCAGTGAACAGCTTCAGTTTCAACAACTAGAACCTGCAGCGAAAAGGCAGTTACAAAGTCGGCCTTCTGTCACCTGAAGAACATTTCCAGGATTAACGCTGCCGCTGGCGTTCTGACTAAAACTAGGAAGATAGAGAACATCACCCCAATTCTAAAGTCCTTCCACTGGCTCCAGGTAGCTCAGAGAATAGACATTAAAATACTGTTGTTAGTTTATAAATCACTAAACAGCTTACCACCAAAATACATTAAAGATCTGCTGTTGTTGTATCAACCTTCCAAACCCCTCAGGTTTTCTGGTTCTGCTTCCAGAAAACTGTAAAACAGCTGAAACACTGAGTTCCTTTAAATCAAGACTAAACCCTGCCTCCAGTTTAGAGTTGCTTTTGAACCATAATGATGTGCACGCATCAAAATGTAATGTTTGTTCAATCGTTGACTGTACGGTGTTTTCTTTATAGCTTTGTAATGTTGAGTTTTGATTATGAAAAGCACCTGGAACTGCCTTGCAGCTGATATGTGCCATACAAATAAATTTGATTGATTGATTGGACCTATAAAGAGCTGAATAAATGAAACCATCGTTTAGCTATTTCATGAATATCTTTTGTTAAAATAAATTATTTTTAATGCGCCGAAGAACGTCAGCCCTGTAGTATAGTGGAAAAAAAACATTTAAAGCAATGTTTGGTGGATTTGTATTTTTTCCTCAAAAGCTGGATTATTTTCATCTCAGATAAAATGACACTTTTCCTTATTTAGATCTGCGAACGTTTTCAATTGCAATGGATTTTATCAGTCTCTATTTGAGTACAACCTAATTCAATTCAGTTTATTCATGCAGCGCCAGTTAACAACCAATGTCGTCACGAGGAACTTCACGAAAACAAGTGATTTTAAATCCCACATAACCGAGCGTGCATGTAGCGACAGTGGAGAGGAAAAACTTCCCTTTAACGGGAAGAGAAGACTGAGCAGACAGAGAAAAACAAAAGAAGCAATGACGGTGGAAGACTTTCTGTGTTGATTACACATAAAAACATTAGAGGGAGAATGTTAAATTGTTGGTTGCAGTTCCTCAGCCAAAACAGAACGCCAGACCAGATATAGCTAATATGCTTTTCCTTTTCTTGTTTGTTTGAAAACCTTGCATCGTTTTCCCACAGCTCCAAATTGACAATGAAACACATTGAAACTTGTGGCTGAAACATGAGAAGTATGTGAAAATAGCTGAAGTTTGATTACACAGAACAACAGTTTGAGCCCCAACCCCCCTAAAAAAAAATAAAAAACACTTCATAGCCCTGGTGGTGAGCAGGGAGGCTGGGCTCCGTCAGGTGCCAGAAGCTCCCAAACGCGGATCACACAGAGAGCCGTGGAACTACTGAAAGAAAAATTAATAGCTGCCTTTTTATGTTGGCCTCAGGTCTGCGAGACTTTCATTAGAGTTGGGGGGGAACACGCAACCTCAGGTAAAAACTCAGCTGGATGCACCGCGGCGAGGCACCGGGTTTGACGCAAGAAGCAGCAGGCCGCTAGGAAAACAAGCACAGATTCATAAATGAAGAAAAGCCTGGCGTTCAGATAGACTTGCTGACAATTTGGCTTTCACAAAGCAGAAGATTAAAAACCCCCATTCCCGGGAGGCTGAATATTGCACGTTGTAACTGAGAATCCAAACGTAGGTGAAACATACGAACCCTGTACCAAGAACCAGCAGAGCGTTTCGGCTCGTCAGAAAGCTGCCCGGTGTGATGTTGCTGCTGTGTTCATGCTGGGAAAACCTTTACGAGGTTTCGTCCAACATGAAATAAGTATTGGCGCACGCACTTCATGCTGGGTTGAGTTGTTTTTTTCTTCTAGACACACCAAATAAAGGCACTTTAAGCTTTCCCCGTCCTTATGCCGTACATATTCCACACATGCTTTAGGATTCGACTGAGGGTGCGTTCACACCGGCCCTTTTAGTCCGTTTTAATGGAACCTTCGTCTAAATGTCCACAATCAAACTGTGATTCGAACCCAAAAAGCAAACTCTGGTGTTCCTGAAACCCTAGGTATCAGCTCCGTATACAGGAAGCGGAATATAGCGAAGAGCATTATGGGTAAGTACAACCTAAACATAAGTGAGAGTCTAGCACTAGAGGGAGGACTAGCTTGAGGTCTTTCACCAAAGACAAAAGATAAATCCTAGAACCGCTAAAATTTGACGCCACTCCATTGTTGTTTACAAGAAGGAAGTTGTGCTGTTGCTTCCTTGGTGCAGCGCCACCACAGGCAAGGAGGGGAACAGGTTTTTCAAGGGGTTTGGATCGTTTGACACAGTGCAGTTTGATCGTGAACCACACCAGCTGAAAGTGTAACAGATGATGCAATTTTGGTCCACAATCGAGCCGAGTTGTCAGGTGTGTAAACTACCGTAAATAAGCTCACAAGCTTAAATTAGGCAATTGGATTGCAAAATTAGAAGAATAGAGGAAAGTAAGAAGTTACGGGTTATACTGCTATGATCACTGAGCAGCTGACGTTCGTACCTTAAGCTACTGGTCACAGTCCTGGGTTCGTAATCTTGACTTGGCTGGTGATGGAGCTGGATTCCGTCGATTTCTCTCGTCTCCTAACTGGGCTCTTCTTCTCCTCTATCTGTTGACAAATGCTCAGCTAACATCATGATCCCGTTCTTCCGCAACGTTTGGGAGCATCATGTAGAAGAATTCGAGCGGTTGTCCACAAAGTACACTATTCCCCAAACAAATTTTTTTTTAGACAACTGCAGCTGAAACATTTCCATCCGTCCAATCTCTCCAACTTTCCAGCCGCACAAGAACGACCGCTCTCAGGTAATAATGTAAACAGTTCTGTACACAAAATGTCAGTCTGACCTTGTGTTTTACTGAGCTGCCTTTAAACCAGGAGGGTGGGAGAGGGAGAGGTGTTGATTTACAGCATTAATATTTGATTGGCAGTGATACAAAAAGCAACTCGTTGTGTTCTGACGCACTAGGCGTTACGGGGTCGTTTGTGTTCTTCAGAGGAGCTGCAGCAATACTAAAACACAAAGGATTGGCAGGCATCAAACAGCATTATAGCAGCCGCTGGACTGAGAAATACAATCTTTTTAGTAGTTTAATAAGAATATTTGATAATGGTAGCATACATAACAGTAGAACCTGTAGAATGGTGAGGGTTTGGGTTTTCCTGCTACTTATTGTCATTTAAATTAATTGGCCACTTTAAACTGCATACAGAAATAGAAGATGGATTGCAAATTGACAAAACGGCAGAGTGGTATTTACATCAGCAAAAAAAAAAAAAAATATATATATATATATATGGTAAGGAAAAATAACACTTTAATTTTTGATTGCATGTGCAGCAGCATGAGAAAGTACCACGCCACCACGATCAATACAGCCACGTGGCTAGGGAGCACTTCGGAAATCCTTTGTCAATCATCGCGCTCTGCTCCTGCATCTAAAATTGTAACTTGAAGCGGTCCTATTATTCAAGGAGGAAGTCATTTATCAGCTCTGGCAGAAATGACACTGAACCCCTGACACAAGATCGTCGTAGAAGAGCGATGAGCTCTCTGGTCCGATAAGTTCACTTTGAAAGCCGTGTGGGCTTCTTTCTGCAAGACTTTTTATTTATTTATTTTTTCACATGTTGGCAAAATGGCTAATCCTATTCTCCTTATAGTAAGGTGGTTTACAAATGTAATTCTGATATGTTTTCTATTGAAAATTCACAATCAAAGACAGAAAATTTGGGATAGAAATCCTGCATTTCAGTGGTGGTTGGTGATATGAGCCATATGGTCAGTTGACTTAACTGGTAGTGATAAAGGGGGCACAAACACCAAATGATAAAAAAAAAAAAAGAATATAAGTTTTCTATTACTTTTAGGAATGTGAAGTGCCTTAGGCTTTCCCTTCTTGCAACTGGGAATAGGAAAACTACGTTATGGGTTTTTTGCATGACTTCACTGGGAGCTCTTCTCTGAGTGAGTGAAACCAGAGGAATGTTTCTTGATGTTACTTACTGAGAAAAATAAGAAGGAATTATAATTTAGAAAGCCGTTTTCTTTGTTGTTGTTTTTTTCAATCTGAACACACATTACAAACGTTGCATATTTGTAACATTGTTGCAAATATCTAATCACATGAGCACTATTAATTGCGTATTGGTGACATAGATTTGACCTAATTGTAACATGGTTAACTGTCCATTCTGATATTTAAACTAAATGTCCATCTGACCATCTTGGGTTGATAGTTCAATGCCTCCCTGAGTTCCACCAAGAGTTCAGATTAGCTAAGCTAATCTAAAACTGCCTCTTTTTTTTTTTTTCGCTATTTAGGTCATTCTGAGTGATAAAGTGAGAGCATCTTCAGTCCAGGACAGAGCGTCTGCATTGAGTAGCATGAGATTAACCCTCTATGTCATGGCGTTGCCCTCAGGCAACAAACCACATATCTGTTGCTCCTTTATTTTATGTTTTGGGGGTATGATTTAAAGTACCACCAGACATATTTTTGTCCAAATAACAGAGGAATTGGGGTTGATGTGACCATTTACTTGGAAGAGGGGCAGTCCTTTTTATGAAGCAGAGTTGCATGCTACACCTTGCCTCCTACTTGTAAGTTATAGATCATTTTCTTAATGTTTAAATTTTTGGTAACTAACTAAAAATATTTTAATGTCTGTGAGTATGTAAAGAAGCATTGTAGATCATTTCAAGACAATTTTTTTTATAATTTATTTGCTAAAACTGTGTTTTTTTTGTTTGTTGCCTCAGGGCAACATTGCGCAGTCGGGGCCCTTTAGTTCAGACAATATTATTCTAGTGTGTTGATACGTAGTTGATTACAAAATAATTATCACAGCCAATTTTTTAACTTTATTATTGACTAACAGCAACAGGAGATGGATGCAAGATCATTTCATGGACAAAAGGTGCATGAAATGATGGTT
>CAEGAG010242506.1:0-67640 GCA_903067065.1 Brachyrhaphis terrabensis | reverse complement strand
AGAACTTGCTCCGCGGGCGACTGACAATGTCCCCGAGGGCGACCGGGTGCCCGCGGGCACCGCGTTGGTGACCCCTGATCTAGTGCATCATACCAAGAAAACTTTGCATCATACCAAGGAAACTTGTCCTTTGCATCTCCTGAACTTCCACTTGCCCTTAACATGTCAAGTATTTTGATGTATTGATGGCGAAGTCTTTTTACCTTAGTGCAACTGTACGAGGGAATCCCGATGCCTCCATCTTCACACTAATTAGCTCTAAAACCTTGTTTTTGTGAGTGGTTACAAGTATCTGCGATATATTTTCTTCTGACCATATTTGTATGAGGGCCTTTACCTCCTCTTCATTCCACGCCTGACCGCGAGCCAGTTTTTCCTCTAATGGTGGAAATGCACGTTTGTTATGGTTGTATTGACACAGAATACCCTGCGCTGTGTCAATACAGTGCAGGGCTTTTGGAACGGTTTCTAGTCAGATTGCACTCAGATATGTTTTCAACCGTGCAAGAGTTCACTTCAACTGGATCGAGATCTAGGTTTTTAGGCTGATCAGAGTTCGCTTTTTTAGTTTTGGCATTCTCACCTCCCAAAAGAATCGGACCTTCTAGACTAGGGGTGCCCAAAGTCGGTCCTCGAGGGCCGGCATCCTGCATGTTTTAGTTCTCTCCCTGGTGGTAGTAACAAACTTCTCAGCATGTCAGTGTTCATCTTAGACCTTCTAACGAGCCATAATTGGATCCAGGTGCGTCAAACCCAGGAGAGAACTAAAACATGCAGGTTACTTAGGTAAGATTCAAACCGAGAGACCCACCCTGCCCTCCAGTCACTTGAATAATATATCATGGTCAACAGTGTGTGGTGATGGTGTGTTAACCACTGTGATGTGTCTTCCACAGAAAGCCAAGCTTGGTATGAAGATTTAACATCGCTAACCTGGGAGATCATGAAAATGGAACTAGAGTGAAGTGAATGACAGCAGATGAGTCCTCTCTGGACATCTTGTTTGATTTTTTGATTGTTTTTTTATGCAGTTTGATTACTTTTGTCATATCAGCCACTGTTTTATGATGTTTGAATCAAATACAGTCAGGGTCTTTTTATCTGCCCGACAAACACATTATTCATTAGTTCAGATATCAACTCACAATAAACCTATAGTTCTGAAATTTTCATTCAATATGTCTAATAAAGTCTCTTTACTTCTGCATCATAATTATTATGAACAGAACTGCTCAGATGTTTAAGCCTGACTACCAACTGACTTCTCTCTGCTCTCTTTCAACAGTATGCTGCCTACTTTTGTTTTACTTTCATTTTGTTTTGGTTGCACTTTACTACGCTTACATCTAAATACACCACCTATGCACACCATCTCTTGCCATAACTTAATTTTTTACCTAATTTGGAGAAACTTTTTTTTTCCAAGAAAATATCCATGTAGAAAAAATCCATTTTCCTTTTTGTTTGATTTGAAAATGTTCAACGAACCTTTGTGGTGCGTTTCAGCTGCGAGACATTATACTTCGCTGAAGAACACTTGTGAACTATTCACTTCGTTCTTCCATTTTTCATCTGTGAACAATGTCAGAATCTGTAGGCTGTAATATAGCCACTTATAGTTTTCTGTGCATTGTGTAAATCTGTTAGTACTGCTGAGTGACTGTAAGCTGCATAGAAACAGAATGGAGGTTTAGTCCTTGTTGATACATCTTCAAATAATTAAAATGTAATACTTGGATTATGTATGACTTCCTAGTAACACTGAAAGTTACTTTTCAACCATAGATTTAAAGATTACATACTGACACATTTAACTTGGGTGTCACAGTCACATGGTGAACACATAATCTCTGTAATGCCACAAAGGATTGAAATTAAAATAAAGCATGACTAGTGTGAGAAACATAATATGTAGTAGAGCTGTCATCGGAATTATTTAGCACTATCATGTTACATCCTAAGAAATTTCCACATTTTAAATTACAACCAATACATTTAAACACATTATTATTATTAATAACTTGCCCATTAGCCACTGGATATTGGCACCAATCTGCCAATGACACTGTAAGTACAAAACATGATAGGACAAGACAAATCTTGAACTGTGAAACATGATCAATACTATCAACATTTCCAATTGGACTAAGAAGACTGGAGTGACTGGTAGCAAGTAAGGACAATGTGCCAACACTACAGCAGGACAAGGGTGGTAGATGTAGGTTTGAATTACTGTCAGTTTGAGTTATTTAGTGCAATGTCAATAAAAGTCACAGGAAAATAATTTTTTAAAACTGTTTTTTTAGGCTCTAAGGCCTTATAAACCCAAATATTGCTCTAAAAAATTAACTTATCTTGTCTGAAACAGGCTTGTTCACTTCAATTACATGTTGAATTGAACGTAGTTCTGTAAACTAAGTTCAATTCAACACGTTGAGCTTTTTCAGCTGAACATGTATTTTCAGTCATATATTTAAAATCGTAAATATTCTCTTCCATAACCGGTATTGGTAAAATGGAACAAACATGAAAAGCAATCATTATCATACTGTCAAACATAATCTGAATTTATAATTAAATGTAGACATTTTGTTATGCATTTAATACTAAAAGTCAGGTGCAATAAAAACATTGTCATTTGCTACAATATGTAAAAAAAAACAACTAAATAACATTGTGAAAAGTAGGGTTTATTTAATGTAGCCTTTACTGATCTTTTCAAGATTCTGCATTGTTCTGTCCAAAAAATGAATAAATAAAACCAGTGTCTAGCCCTGTCCATCTGCAGCGTTGAACAGGAACAACATCTCATTGTAAACTGTCATTTGCCATAAAGGCCATGTAGCACTGAATTATCTTGGTGTGTGCATGGATGTTTCTTTTAATGTTGATACAGGCATTCAGCTTTTCTGAGACTAAGGTCTCAGTTGTAACTCATGTGTTGTAGAATATGTACAGTGTATAAATACCTTCTGTAAAACTCTGCTGCAGAAATCCTGTAAAGGAATAAATTGTTGTATTTCTTTGAAAATGTCTTTTCACCTTTCTCCAACCTACTGTCACCTTTAGAGGGGGTTGATTTACATTAGTAAGGTTTGTGCACAATCACTGCTGATGTGTTTGTTTTGGGAATCAATGGAATCTATATTTTGTAATATAATTAGAAATTGTTAAATATTTTCTTTATATTTAATATTTTAATCAAACTACTGCTTAGCCTGGAATTAAAGGACAATTGTTTGGTAAAAACATTTCTTCTTTAGCACAGTTTCCCTTCTTTGAGGCTAAAAGCAGAATCAGTCTAGAACTTAAAGCTTGAACTGCTGAAGTAGGAACTGAGGAGAAGCTATTGGTAAAAATTAATGCCCTTGAGTTACTGTAGGTGTCAAGCAGCCTTCTATATACAATCAGCTTAGAAGCACAATAGAAGTCCCCGAAAAGGACCCGGCCTATCTGGCTCTGGTGCTGCTACCATCTGAGCCAGATGGTAGCAGCACATGGAGAGAGGTTTATGAGGGGCCGTTTAGGACAAAAACTATGTTTTGTTTCTAACACTCTATTAAAGACTCTTTTCCCCCTGAAAACTTGCTAAGCCCTGTGGTCGGGGAACCAAAGCAGTCCACCATGTTTTTTATTAAAAGATGTTAAGTTGACAGGAAAAGTAAAAATATTACTGGATAATTATATGTTAAGGGAAAACATTTTCAGTGAAACGCTATTTAAACCCACAACTAATCTTAAAAACAACTGATCAAAGAATATAATTAAAATTTATATCAATTATTTGCACTTCTGTTTAATCCAAATTAAGTCAGCAGCTAAATCAGGCCCCCCAGGACTTCAAGGGCCCCATAAATGCTAATATTTTATCACAGACCACAGATGGATAAATGTAACATTTGTTTATTGACATTATCAATGCTGCTAAATTTTATTTAATGGTTTCAGCATACATAAATTAAAATATTTGAAATTGTTTAACATTTAAATTTAAGATGTTAAGGAGCTGGCAAGTTTACTTTGTAAAAGTTCAAAGAACAATATTCATAGTTAGATTGTTTTGTTACCATAGCAACTATCTGACGCTGTGAATTTAATCTTTGAGTTTGATCTCTGTTTGTTCACAAATACAAATTAGTAAACTGCATTTAGAACTTATTGCTTTTTAGATTGGCCATTTAAACTACTCCCTTCTCCCAGATTAAATTTGACACAGAAGCTGTTAGCAGTGCTGATGTTTTTAGCAGCAAGAGGGGCTCCTCTTGCTGCTAAAAGGCCTCAGACAGCCTTGGACCAGCCCTGCATGTTGAGTTAAATCTGCTGCACTGGTCAGAGATGCACAGCAATGCTGCTAATATGGCTTTAGTAGCTCTTCAATTTCTGTCTGTCGAGTTTTTAACAAGGGGACACGGAAATTGTTCTGGCTACTCAAGTTTGTTGCTCGAGTTTTTCAGATCTCCGCGCGCATTACCTCTGGTTGACTAAGTGGACAAAGCATTTGATACGGTTTGATGCGTGTAACCGGAAAAATTATACTAAAAATAATGATAAAATAATATAAAACCACCATGAAATGTGACTACGAGGAGGGCGCGAAAGCTTCTCATCGGACTGAACCTACATGATGAGATTAGCGTTGGAACACACCAGCCAACCGGGAACACATACATAAACTTTACAGAGGGAAGACACAGGGAAGACAGAGCCACATGCAGGACAGCGTGATGAAATGTAAAGGCCGCATAATGTTTTGTTCACAAATATAAATCATTCTCACCACTTGCGCAACGCGCAGGTCTGAAAACACCACTACAAGTAGAGCTGCGCAACGCGCAGGTCTGAAAACACCACTACAAGTAGAGCTGCGCAACGCGCAGGTCTGAAAACGCCACTACAAGTAGAGCTGCGCAACCAGAGCAACGTGGTTTAAACTCTTACCTTGATATAGAGTTCTCCAAAGAAACATAATTCTTCACAGGGGGTTGATGTAAATATCCATACATGTCAGCCTGTACCCAGAGAAAACCCACGCATGCACAGGGAGAACATGCAAACTCCGTGCAGAAATTCCCAGGGCCGGGATTCGAACCCAGGACCTTCTTGCTGCAAGGCAACAGTGCTACCAACTGTGCCACTGTGCAGCCGGCTTTAAGATTTAAAAAATAAATAAATAAATAAAATAAAATAAGTTTTTTCCCTCAATTGTTAATTTAAAAAAAAATAAAATCAAGCAACGCTTATCCTGGCGGGGGGTACAGTACAGCATGGCAGGCCGCCAGGCTTATAATATGGTGAGGGAAACCCTGATTCAGGTTAGCTTAAGCTAGCCTAAAATATCTTATCTTGTTACGGTTGACTGTTATGTGCCGAATTGAACCGATGCCGGGCACAATTTGTTTGGTATTTCTATACATGTCTGATTAACACACCTGTCAGTGCAGGCTGTCACACAGATCTCAACAATAATGATCAAAACAAGCACCGTCAGAACCTAAAGAACCAAACATCAGATTCTCTTCATCCCTCAATCATCTCCTGAGACCAAAGAATTTAAATGGCAATTTAAAAAACAAATCATACTAATACATTAATAGTAAATAAATAAATATTGTAAAGAAAAACCTTTTATTTTTCTCTATATTAGTTTGTTAGGGCTTTCTGTGTAGGAAAATATTGATATCTTTTATAAATACAGTGTTAAGTGGTCAATATTATTTCTCTATTTTATTAAAGTGGGTGACATTCCACGTTCCAAGAGCCAGCTTCTGCAACCTTCTCCTCCTGCAGTCTCAGGATCTTGTTCACGAATGAGGGAAGAAAGGAGCGGGAGATTGACAGGCGGATTGGTGCAGTGTCTGCCGTGAAGCGGATGCTGTACCAGTCTGTTGTGTTGAAGAGAGAGCTGAGTCAAAAAGCAATGCTCTCGATTTACCGATCGATCTACATTCCCACCCTCATCTATGCAAACCCCTTGTATGCAAAAACAAGATTGTGCATACAAGGGGCCGAAATGGTTATTTTCCATAGGATGTCTGGGCTCTCCCTTAGAGATAGGGTGAGAAGCTCTATCATCTGGGAGGGACTCATAGTAGAGCCGCTGCTCCTTCACGTCGAGAGGAGCCAGTTGAGCTGACTTGGATATCTGGTCAGGATGCCTCCTGGACGCCTCCATGGTGAGGTGTTCCAGGCACGTCCCACCGGGAGGAGGCCCCGGGGAAGACCCAGGACACGTTGGAGGAACTATGTTTCTCGGCTGGCCTGGGAACGCCTTGGGGTTCCCCCAGAAGAGCTGGAAGAAGTGGCTGGGGAGAGGGAAGTCTGAGCCTCCCTTATGAAGCTGCTGACCCCACGACCCGACCCGGATAAACGGAAGACAATGGATGGACGGATATTGGATGGATATGGATTTTGGGTTGCCAGTTCGGTTAAGGCTTCCTATCAAGCTATAAGAGTGAAGGAAAACATGCTAAAAAAAAAAATGCCTCAGACCTGCAGCCCATAGGCGGTTAGAAGTGGCTCTCTGGCTCACTTATAATAACATGGTGCCCTATTTTTTGTTTAATTTTCTTTAATTGTTTTCTAGGCTGCAATTTATTCACATATGTACATTTATTATAATTGATACTTTAATTAAAGATGAGTTGTACAAGTGTATGTGTGTATCAAACAAATTAGTCCTCAGTGTCACTACAGCCCTTAGACTCAAAAAGGTTGGTGACTTTTGTTCTAGGACTTGGCAGGGGGACACTTGAGTTTAAATGTCTTTATTCAATATTACTACAGTGGTGTTGTGATGTATCTGATACATATTTTTAAACCTGCTTAACACAAAATTAATGTCATTCAGCTGTGGGGATGGAGAGAAAGAAGAGAAGATGAATCAGGACAGACAGAGGAAGGCAACAGGTTGGTCTAATATTAGGTGGAAGTGAGGGAACAGCTACTTAATCTCAAGCAATATTTTTTAAACATAATTTTTTAAAACTGTATTAAAATCTGTATTTTTTTTTACAACTAACATATAAAGCTTTTTTCACCACATGATTTAGTGGAGAACACCAAAGATGAGGGGTGACAGAGACAGACATGAGATCAGTGATAGAGGACACAGGTGATGACATCAGGAAGGAATAATAACATTAGGGAGGCAACAAAAACCTAAATATCATGATGGTTTGAATTTAATTACTATATTTTATAAGTGCATGAATAAGGAAGAACCACCTACTTCACATGTTAACTCATGGAATGGCCGATATTAGAGGTTATCAGCCCCATTGAATAGCTTCAGGTGGTCCCTCCTGTGCCTCCTGGGAGGCTCAGTAGGTTATTTATCACTAGTATTGCTGATAGATAAAAAAAGCTATTTTTTATAGCTTTTTTTAAAAACCTTTATTTACAATTTAGTACTAGTTTGAGTAGAATATCAAGAATTTACTACAAATAAATGCCAGATGTATCAGTCATAAGACTTTAACTCGGTATTTAAAAATAACTCAGCAAAGTGTAAAACCAGAGGGTTTTTGTTGTTGTTTTTGTTAGCTTGATTGAAAAGCTTTATTTACAATTTACCTACTATTTTTGAGTATATCAATGATTTACTCCAAATAAATTTAAGAAGAATGAAAATGGATTTTCTTTTGTGATTGCATGTCAAACGGTTCTGTAAACGTTTCAATATTTTTGATTAAAATAATAAAAATAAGGACGGATCCCACAAAACTCCAAGAAGAAGCTGATGTCAGAAAAGATCAGCTACGTAAGGAGCGAGCACGAAAGGGAATGGACATTTCCGGAAGCCACGTATGATTGAGGTAGCTCGAAGACAGAAAAGTTTGGAACTGAACTTTTGATGATAAATGCGACTTAATTCAGAACATGGCAATGATGGATTTAGAAAGAAGTGACTGGAATAGTGTGGATTGTAGTGACGAGGAAGGGATGGGTGGTCAAAATGGAGGAAAAGAGCAGGAAAAGCTGTGGAAGGGTGGGCAGAAGCAACGAGCAGCAGAAAGAAAGAGGAAAAAGAGAAGTGAGGAAAGTACAGAAGAAACTGACACTGAAGGCATTGAGGAAAGAGCAGAAGAATCAAAAAATCCAACTATGAATATAAGATTTGTACGATTTGATGAAGGAGAAGTGGTTAAGAAGATTGATTCACTTAAGTTAACAAAAGCACTTAAAGCGCATATTGGAAAAATTAAACATGCTAAAATATTGAGAGAAGAAAATCTTCTGATTGGATGTAATTCGGAAGTTCAGGTGGAAAAGGCGAAGGAACTTTGGTGGGTGTGTAAAGTCAAAGTTAGAACAGTTGTTAGAGTGGGTGAAAAAAGAAATAATGAAAGTAAATTAATTATTACAGGAGTGCCTTTAAATGTAAATATGAAATATTTAGTTGGGAATTTAAAAGATAGAAATAAGGAAATTAAAAGAAGCACAAAGACTAACAAAGGGTCCAGAGAAAATTGAAACAGGAACTGTCTTGGTGGAGTTTGAAACAAAAGAAGTGCCAAAGGAGGTTTTCTCTGGTTTGATAACATTTAGTGTCAGGGAATTTGTGCCTAAACCAGTAAGATGTTTAAGCTGTCAGGAATTTGGCCATGTTGCAAAAATGTGTAAAAGAAAAAGGAGATGTGCCCGATGTTCAGGAGATAATGAATATGGAAAGTGTGGAGTTGGAGTTAAACCAAAGTGCTGTAGTTGTGGAGGATATCATAGTGTCTCTTTTTGGGGATGTGAAGTGATGAAACAGCAAACAATTATACAGAAAACAAAGGTTATGCAGAAAGTAACATATGCGGAAGCATCTAAAATGGTTGAAAAAGAGAAACAAAATAGAAAATCTTTGACAGGAGAAAAACAAGTCATCAAAAAGATTATGGAAATGGTTGAAAGGAAAATAGAAGAGAAAAAATAGAAAATGGTGACTTGAAACAGCATAGAAATGCTGAGAAAATGTAGTTCTGGTTGTTTGAAGCTGGAACAAAGTACATCAATATCTATAATGCTGCAGTGAAAGTCAGCTTAGATTCTCTGACACAGTCTGGAAGTGTCCTGTTGTTACAGTATGCTAATGATACTGTTCTATGTACAAACTGACAGTTTTTCTGTAAAAAACATTTGCATGCTTTTAGACTCAAAGTCTGTTAAAAATTGTAATCTGTGTAGGAAAACATTTTCTTTTTGAGGTCACATTGTAACTGGTGAGGGACACTCTGTGTCCTCAAATGTTCAGAAATATTTCCCAGCCTGCCACCAAAAAACAACTTATCTATTTTCTGGGCATGACCTTTTTGTTGCAGACATTTTATCCTAATGACTCAATTTTTGAAGGCCCCATTCATGACGAAGGCCTGTATGCTTCTGACTCAGTTTCCTGGATTCCTGAAGCTGAAAGAAGTTGTTTTTGCCTATTGTAACGTTGTTGGTTAAAGCCTGCTCACCCTTGTTCTTTATTCAGCTTCATTCACCCTCTTGAAGCAGGAAACCTCATCTTTTGGCAATGCTTTGGGTCAGACACATAGCTGCCCTTCTGGACATAACATCACTTTTAAGCGCTGTACAGTTTTTAGTGTTGCTACACACATCTGAACATGGGAACCTTCACCATTGTGGTGCTGCTTTGGAGAAGATTTGCACACCCAGGACTGATATCTCAGATGGTGTGAAGAGGCCTTGATGTTGAACCAATCTTTACTCAACCTTTTCCTTCCATATTTTACCAAATTGATACACATTGGCATGAAGAAAATATTGCAAATCATGCATATTTTGCACCACAGACAATGTGGTAAGAAACCTTTCAAGAGAACAGGCCACTCCCCTCAACTGCTGTTTGTGACGATGCAGTGTTATCCTACTGCACAACCTCTTCATTGTTCTTTAGGTCATATAGGCTATGAAAGCTTAACACTCAATCCCTGCAAATCCCTTTGCATTGACTGAACCCTGCTGAGTGGACAATGGTGAAGAGGCACTGTAGCGAACACTGGCGAATTGGCAAGGATTTATGTCAGGGCTGTTCATGACCCAGGTTGCTGAACGAACCAGCTGGATCCACACAGTAGATGACCTCCAACCAGATGTCAACCAACTTGATTGCAGCAACAGAGGGGGTAGCACAAACTTCTCTCCGCTGGTGTGTTCAAGTGCTAGAATCTTCTGACACCAAAAAAGAAGAAATCCAGAGAAGATCACTTTCAACCCTTGCAAGATCCCAAAAGGACTTGTCAGCAGGAGCTCAAATGTAAGGCCTGCACAAGCTTTCATCAACATCATCTTCCTTCAATGAGAGTTGTGGTTGCTACTGCCATTGCTCTTGCCAGAGACATGCTCCACTTTTTACAAAACAAAGAGATTCACATTTCTGAGAATGGAAAAAAAAATGTCAGTGGCTTAATTCCATGGTTTTAAGACCACCCCAGACTCCTCAAGAAAAATAATCAATTTCCTTCACTCTGTGCTGACCCATTATTATGACTGATCTTCAACCTGTAATGGCTTACTCTGATTCTTCTTTGTGAAGTATACATGTGTGTATTGACATTTTCATGTATTATCAAAATTTTTAGTAATTTTGTGTGATTAATATAAACAATGTTTATTATAATCAAAAGAAAGGAATGAAATGGAACATTTTATAATGTGATCCTCACGGCTTTGGGTTATTAAGGTAATTGTTTCCACGACACCCTGAATGTTGGTGAATGTTAAAGTCCAGTTGCTTTTAAAAGGTCTCAAATTAAGAATTTGACCTACTGTCCCACACACTGACACCAGCCAACATTTCAGGTATTAAAAATTTTATTACAAAAAATATTAACTGAAACATGGCCAACCTGCTGTGTTAAAGACACATAGGATGTGTCTTTAAGGGTTTTACTTAAAAAAAAAAATAAAAAAATCAATTCTGCACCAACTTTATGTAAAATCAGAATTAACCTTAAACAGGTGAAACAACCTGAAATCAGTCAGAGGATTTAGCTGATAATATCGCATCAATATTTTACTCCAAGAAATTTTAAATGGTGTCAGAACCTTAAGCCAAACTTATTTTGACTCATGAAAACTAAAGGAAAACATTGACACTTTTTGGTCTTATTGTTCTTTCTACAACCCAGCAGGTGTTTGGTTTCTGTCTGATAGAGTCAACAAAAGTCAGACTCAGAATCTGAGGAAAAACTTAATCTGATGAGAGGAACAGAAACCAGAGAGTGACGACAATTTAATCAGATTTCTGTAGAGAACCTCAGTTTGTGGCCTTATCGGCCACCTTTAGAAACAAAATGCAGAGGAAGCATTGGGTCCTCCTGGATATTAAGATGATGTTCTGGTGACTAAAGAATCACATCATCGCCCTGATTAATGTTTTCACCCTTCTGACTCACCTCCAGTCTGGATTGTCTCCTGGCATTTGATCCAGCTGTTTTCAATGAACGAAGTCTCATTACAGTGTTTCTGATTTAATCACAAATGCCAGAATGAAGAAACTTTAATGACATCTGTCCTCTCAGATCTTCTTACTATAACTGGTCCTTAGTGTAGTTGCATCACTTACAGCTATCAATTTTCATATCAAACATAAGTCCAAGAATCAAAACCCGGCAGCACAGGTCACTTTCTACGGTTGGAGCGCAGATGTCTTCTGATGATCAGGTGATCGCTCTCCTTGTCTTCCTCATTTCCACCTGGCATCTGACAGAATACAAACTGATATTAGACCAGGGCTCTCATTTGTAAAGCTGGCATGCACACAAAACAGGACCTAGAACTTGTTTATGTCACCTTCCAAGCAAAGGCTGTGATCTGTAAAACATGCGTCATATGTAACTTGACCGGGGAAAAGAGGTGAGATGGGAAACTGAAGCCACACTTCTTCATGATTCCTCTCAGACATTTGATTTCACTCAGTCTAAAACTATATATTACATTTATTATAAACTTTGAAGACAGCTGATACATTCATCACACTCACCAGTGGAAACATAACACTGCTGTTATTTATGAAGTACATATAAGTGTGCACATTCATCACACTCATCCATATCAGTGACATTGCTGGAAGACCTGGCAAATGGGAAAATCATGAAGAAAATTCAAACATTTCAGGCCTGATGTGATAATGCACTCTTCCCCTATAATCTTCAGGGGAAGATTCTAGGTTTTTTTTCCTTTTTTCTTTGTGGTTGCTGTTGTACATCATGAAATAACATGATGAGCTGATACATTTAATTACACCTTAAAATTCATGCAGTGCTTTGACTTGACCATTTCTGGTTTAATGTGGGTTTGTAGAGGGCAGAAATTGTGGCACAACCTTATGCAGCTGTGATTCATAAAGAGAAATTGCTTGTTGGTGTGCACGAGCATAGTTTTATAAATCTGAGTTTATTTTGGTCGTACATACACTTTTATCATTAAATCCCACACAATCCTTTATAAATGGGACTCCTAAACACTACAAAAGAAAACCTCCATTTCAAGTGTTGTGAAATGAATGCAGCATTATGAACTTAGCCACTTCCAAGTCTCACAGTTGTAGAGTTCAGTAGAGTTGAAATAGCACCAATTTTGTTCAGCCACAGCAAAACTGGCTTTACTTTGTTTTCTTGACAAAGGAATAGAAGATTAAACAAATGGAAATAACCTCAGAAACGACAGGCTGCCAATGGCAGACTTATACAGTAACTGACCCATACCAACACCATCTTTTTATTAAAAACTATATCATGAAAATATTTGTAAATTAATGTTAACTAGTTCATATTAAGACTGATATAAGCTCAGAATGCTTAGGTGCTGAACTATAAAGAGGAAATAGTTCAGTTTTAATGGTTTGAACTGAATTACTGATTGATAGGAGTCAGCACTGCCAAAGGACTCACGCTGTGCGGAGAGTCCAGCAGCGGAGCTGAGACATCCAGCTTAAACAGCTTCTTTCGTTCTCGCCGGGGTCTGGTTGCCAAAGTGATGGTCTCCATGAATGAGGCAGGATCAGCTGCAGGGACAGAAAAATGGTGTTCATGTCCCAGAATCACTACTTCACCTGAAATCAGTTCTGAGCAAATTTTACTCATTAAAGATTGATGCTTCCAGCATCATACCTATCAATTCCATCAAACATAATCAGAAAACGGTTATTGCAAATGTTCAAAAATACTTAAGACAACTGAGATCATCGATCTGGATCCAAGTAGCAGACTGAGGTCAGGCCAGCATGTGGATCCAGAGTCTGAAGTGCCCAAATACAAACCTTCAGAACACGTTTCCACCCAAAAGGTCAACCAAAGAATCAGATGAAACACTTAGATGATGGTAAAGCTGACCTCTAACCTAGAGCTTTTTGCTGTATAAATCAAATACAACTAGCAGTTAAGATCTTCTGAGAGCATCCAGGTTAAAATTAACATAAGACCACCTGCCGCTCAGTCCAGTGGATTGTCAGTAACTGAACAATCAGCGGTCTGGGCAGCAATTTGTCCCATAGTAAATGCCCCTTACCTGGAGGAACTGAACCTCTGACAAAGTTGTCAGAGTTTATCATTACAAATATGCTGCAGTCATAGAGGTGAGGTAAAAATAATCATAAAAAAAATAATTAAAAGTTGTCACATCATTGAGGAACATCTACTTGAGACATGCTTTACTTGAGCATTTAGAGCACAGAATAAAGTTTATTCTATTAACAAACATCTAACAGTCTGGGAAAATGTCAAAAATAGATTAATGCCTGCAGCCGACCTCATGATCTGAATACTACAGTGGTCAATGGTATAACAACAACATGTTCGTCTGTATGAAGGTTTTTGTCATCATTATTTAGGGGTTAAATCAAATATTAATGCATCAAGCAGAGACCAAAACAATAAATATGAGCTGTGGCTACAAATCTGTTTTCATTAAAGTTTGTAAAGCAGTAACTTTTCAGGCATGTGGTAAAAATATTCATACACATCCTGACATAAAATGATGTGTTCAGATACACAACATTGCGCAATTGCTCACCTTCTGTTTGTAAGTGCAAAATCGCCAGAAACAATAAATCAAGAAGAACCATGACAGAAAACATACTTGGAAGATGAAAAAAAAAATCTATAAGAAATAGCCAATGGGATATTAAAGATAAAACATAAAAAACCCTCCCACACCCACCTCAAAGCTCTTTTATAGAGCTTTAAGGAGCTCTATAAAATCATTTTTTATAGAGCTCCTACACAATCATTTTTTTTGCAGAACAATTTAGTTCTCCTCAGACCCTCAGGTTTCAATGTCAGTTTCTCCATGGATTCCCAAAAATAACTTCAGGGACCTGATGTATATTTTAAGCCATGACTGTATTATATTTCATGACTTCTTTTCCCTAATGTTGACTAATGAAGCAAAAATGCCTCAACAAATGTCTGAGGTAACGCAGCGAGTTTCACTAACTTCACCTTATAACCGCGTTTGTCATGTGAATTCATCTAGAGAACCAGATCTGAAGTGAACAAGGTCAGATAATCCTGAAACTTTAAGGTACGGAAACCTTTCTATAGGAACAAACCTTTGCTGTGGAGGATGGATGGAGAGTTCTGGATCAGTTCAATCTTCTGCAGCATGCCATCCTCCTGCAGCACAGAAAAAACAGATGAAAACCTGGAGCAGACAAGTGCTCTGAGATCTACCTGTTAGCAGAGGTCCCCTACTAGTTTGTTGCTGCAAGCTTTCTCTTTAACTCTGTTCCTCTTGTTCTCACTGAACACCAAACCCTGAGAAACAAACATGGAGAACATAACTGCAGCCTCCAACTTCAGCTCTGCTACCACATACTCAAACAGACCACAGCTTACTTCGACCTCACTGCTCTTCCTTTTCCTCTTCACTGTCTTGGAGAGCTTCTTCCTGTCAGCCGTGGTAGACCGCAAAGGGGAAGCACAAACGTCCTGAAGAAAAAAAAGATTTCCAAAATGTTTGGAGCTGCATCACCAACAAACTGTGACACAGGCATGATCACAGCAGCAGGATTCCTGCAGAGTTTTGTGTGAAAGATGCAGCAAACATGTCAAAGTGTGGCAGAAGACAAACATAAAGCTTAATGAAATGAGCTCGCCCCATGGCGAGCTCAGCTCATTATTTAAACACTTTAAAAAGCAGCAGAAGCTGAATGCTGAAAAAAAGTGTTAAGCTTGTTTTTGATCAAGAGCAGAAAAACATTGTGTCTGAACAGAACTCTGCAGTCAAGGCAGAACAAACTGTTTTGGAGTGAAAATAAATATCCTAAAAGTCACGGCTTTACGATCAGTCCATTTTCCTGCTGGTTTCCAGAGCACCCGTGGCTTTTGGAACATGGTTGCTCTTTGTTGGTTAGGTTTGATGGTGTGTGCATGATCAGCAGACCTGGTTCTTCTCTGGTTAAGGTAAACAACCTTACCTGAACATCTCTGTGCAGATTCTCCCTCTGCTCTTTTCTCCTCCTCCCATGCAGCCTCCTCCCACTCTGATTCTCCTTCTCCTCCTCTTCAACCCTCCTGTGCAGTTTCTCCTTCAGACACTGCAGCTCTTAGAGTAAAGACAGAAACGGAAACTAGTTCCTGAATAAAATATGGACATTAGATTTCTGTAGGTTTCATAGAAAGATTTTTGTCATTCAATTGTACATTTAAAAATGTACATATTGAAAGAAATTTTGTTGCAGTGCTCCAATAATAATAAAAATAAATAAGTAATAATAAAAGTATCCATATAAAAATATACAATAAATGATTAACTTAATTGTAGTTTAGTAGTCTTATGCCATGAAGCTGTTGTGGAATCTGGTTGTTCTGCATTTGTAGCTGCTGAACCTTTTCCCAGAGGGCAGCAGAGAGAACAAACCATGCTGAGGGTAGACGGTGTCTTAAAATTGTCCGAGCCCTGGACAGGCGGCTTCCTTCAAGGATGGAAGGAAGCTCAGTCCTGATGATTCTAGTCTCAGCTGTCCTTACCACTTTCTCTACACGTTGCCAGTCAGCAGCATTGCATGCTCCAAACCTGCTGTGATGCTGCTGTGGTCAGTATATTCTCTATTGACCTTCTATAAAAAGTGGTGAGGATGGCAAGAGGGAGGTTTGCTCTTCTCAGATGTAAAAAGTGCAGATGTTGAGTTTTCTTCTCCAGACCAGAGCTTCGGAGGGACCATGTCAAAGTGTCCGTGATCTGTATCCAAAGGAATCTAATGTTCCTGATCTGCTCATTGATGAGGAGGGGTGTGTGACTTGGCAGATTTTTTCTGAAATCAACAATTTATTTTGTTTTGTTGACATTCAAGATTAAATGGTTTGCATCACACCAGTCCACCAGATGTTTTAGGTGAAGCTGACACATAAATCTGCATTATTAATGGTTCAGAACTTAATAGAACCATTTGATCTGGAAAGTTAAACTGTATCCAGAAAAAATAAACCACCTTCTGATAACGCGAAGTAAGGTTTGAATTTTGAATATTAAACTGAAAGTAATGTTGTCAGAAAGCTGAAGCTTTATGGCCACTTATTCACAATTTTACTCAATATACTGTAAATCACCACATTGGTGAGTGAAGAGATGGTTGTCATTGGAAACCAGAGTTTGGGTTTATGAGCAGCAAAAGCATCTGCTACCCTCAAAGCAAACCACAAGATTTTTGTTTTATTGTTGTTGTTTTTTTACTTTAAAAAAATCAAAGCTCTTTAAATTAGTGCCAAGTTCATTCAATCACAAATATTAATGCACTAATAAGCACATCAGTAGGCAAATTGGGGTTTGTGCTTTGGCCAAGGGCACATTGGCATGTAACAAAAGGAAAGAGGAGTCCAACCCACAACTTTCTGACTTCCTTTCCTTTATTTAACCAGGTAAACCCAGTTGAGATCTGGATCTCATTTTCAAGAGGGACCTGGGCAGAAGTCTGCAATACACAGCAACCTGGTTACAAAATAAAACCAATTAATACATATGCACAAGTGTAAAACAATAGAATAAAGATTGATTTTACTGCACCAATCAAAAATATCTGATTGGACTAAATTTATTCATTAACACCTGCAGAGCAGCTGTGACATAGTAGGAAAAGTAGTTTTGCAATCTGAAAGTTGTAGGTTCAACTGCCCCTGAGCAAGGCACTTTATGAATCTGGGACTGAATTGGGCATTTTAACATCTTCACATCTGGAGGAAATCTGTTAGCCAGTGACAGAAACAATTGAAGTTGAAGTGTGGATCCTGGGGGCGGAGCTTGATGAGGGTCATGTGACGGTGAAGCTGTTTGTGTTACCTCGCCTCAGAGTCTCTGCCTGCTGTCGGCTGTCCTCCAGTAGTTGCTCCTTCTCCAGCATGACTCGCTGCAGTCCTAAAGCAGAGGACAGGTATCGGCCAATCAGAGCGCTCCTATCACTCTGGTCGATTCTAATCGGTCCTCAGTGATTCTGTCTGAGTATCCAGGTATCAGGTATCATTCAGACTGTAACCATCAACACATCCATGTCTCTCCACCTCCCCCTACCTGCCACCTCATCCTCCAGTCTGTGCTGCAGAGCTCCACCTTCTGACTTCAGCTCTGCCCTTAGATTCTGCTGTTGCTGGCTCAATTCTGTTCTCTGATTTTCCAGCTCCTGCCTGAGCTCCACACAGCTGCTGTTGCTGAAAGAGCAGAGGTCATAGAAGGTCAAACAGAGGTCAGAAGGTTGCCATGCAGCTGGCTAGACTAGAGGATGTGCTGATCACCTGAGAGCCAGCTGCTCCTCCAGCTGCCTCTTCTCTTGCTGCAGCTCTTCCATCTGTTGGGAGATGTGAGCAGATCTCTGCTCTGCCGCTTCACTCTTTTTCTTCAGCTCTTCCATGGCAACCACATTGATGCTGTTGCTCTGTTCCTCCTGCTGCTGAATCAGTCAATGGGTCATCAGGAGGTTTTCAACAACAACATGATCCACTCATAAAATAAGAGGAATAACCTTGACTTCCTGTCTCAGACATGCCACTTCTTCTGTGAGACTCTTAATTGAGTACGAACTCTCCTCTAATTGGTTTTCCAGGTACTGAAGGCGCGACTTAGTCAAGTCTAGCCGCTTTGACTGGCTGTTGCACGCGTCAGTCTGCTGTTTAAGCTGCATGTGCAGGGCAGTTACCTGGGGAACCAGCATTATCATCAACAGCTGCAACAAAAACCAACCAGAGGAGGAGGAAGAGAAAGAGGAGGATAAAGAGCAGCACCTCAGTCTGCAGCTGGAAGATGCTGTTCACAAGAGCTTTGTTCTCCTTCTGTAGCCTGGCTCTCTCCTTCTGCTCCACCTCCAGAGACGATAGCACAGAGTCACAGTTCAGACACTCGCCCAGATCTTTAGGAAGAGGAGAGAGAGACAAGACCATGGAGTACAGTAGTTAAATTAAGGTTGGTTCAGGCACAGTTGCCCTTACCATTTCCCTGCTCCTGAGTCCCTATTCCACTTTTCTCCACTGAGAAACCTTAGTGTGACATATTTTTTTTTTCCCATTTTTTTTCTCTGAAGAGTTTTTGCAGCGCTAGTGGCTCGTATTTTTTGTGACAGTAGGCAGATAAGAAAGAGGGCGAGGAGAGGGGGTAAGACATGCGGCAAAGGTCGTCAGGACCGGGAGTCAAACCCGCGATGTCCGCGTCGAGGACTAAGGCCTCCAAATGTGGGGCGTGCTAACCCCCTGCGCCTCTACCACAATATGGTGGCAGCCCAAGATGGGGTTAATGAATCGATGGCTCGCAAGTGGAGGAAGCTGGAAAATGAGTTCCGACAGGTCAGGAAGACGCAGCTGAGTTTCCGCGGAAATAAGGCGAGGTGGCCGAGTTGGAGAAAAGACTCGAGCAGTGATGAAAAGCTGGCCATATTCCGCTCCTACTGCAGCAAACACATCGCCGACAAACACATCCAGCCCAGCCACATCACTAACATGGACGAGGTGCCGCTCACTTTCGACATCCCGGTGAGTCACACTGTGGAGAAGAAGGGGACCAGCACGGTAGCGATACGCACAACGGGATACGAAAAGTCTTCTTTTACTGTTGTGCTTGGCTGCCATGTTAATGGACAAAAACTGCCGCCTACCAGCCCAGCTAAAAGCACTTGGGCTGGCTGTGCCCTGTCACCACACCAGTGAACTGTCAAAGGTGCCAAAAATAAAAATAAACAAACAATCAGGAGACGGAAGCAAATGTGGGCATGTAACATGCGGCACACCTGATTGAAATACATTACCTCTGCAAAATTCCATAGGTGATCTGCAGGCTGTCTTAGGAAGAGGAACACCTAAGATATTCAGGTCATTCTATCCAGAGGAGTCAGGTCAAGAAACACTGGCCTAGAGGAACATTTAGCTCTCACCTGTCAGCTCCTGAATCTTCTTTTCCAACTCCAAGTTGTCGTTCTTCAGCTCCTCCAACTCCCTCCTCAGCTCACTGATGGTCTCATCTTTCTTGTCGTTTTCTTCCTGCAGCCTCCAGATTTCTTCTTCCAGGACTACTGAGAGGAGAAACCACATAAACCACTTCATATGCCTGTCTGCGCACAAAGGAAAGCTATCATCTTATTATTAATTTCATTTTTATTTACAAAAAAAAGGTAACCAAGAAGCTCAGGAGTTTTTTTAGATGATGCAACTTGTGCCATCAAACATGAAGCTCATGTTTGATGAACAGAATCTGCAGAGATAATTGCACACTAGTGGGGAGAATATTAGTTGATACAGACAATGATGATGTTAAAAGGAGACTTTCTAAGGCAGTGGTTCCCAACGTGGGAAGCCATATGGATGAAAAAAAAAAAAAAACAGTTACACAAAAGTGTTTCACTGTAAAGATGGTTTGTAGTGTGTTTTCATGGAACCCGAAGTGTGAAATACACTTCAGTGCAGTTTAAAAACAAAAGGTTTAAGTCTGGTTGAACGATGTGTGTCCAGTTGATTTTTTTGTTTTTTTCTTTTTTGGGGGGGATTGTATTGTAATCCATGGGATGGGGGGGGGTTTGGGACAGAAAACCTTTGGGAACCACTGGGGGTTTCCAAAGATTTGGGTTAGAAGACTTTCTAACGTAACATATGCAGTGACTGACATGGATGAACCTCTCAGGGTTTTTCAGAGGAAACATGATCATGATCAGAGGAAAACATTCAAACCTCTCTTCTTGACTGCTCCTCCTCCCTGCCCCTCTGCATCATCTCGTTGGCGCTTACAGCTCTCCTTTCTCTCCTCCCCTGCTCTCTGGTCCTCTCTGGTCCTCCTCCCACAGGTACAGGTGGCTGGTCTCTGAAAGACAGCAGCATTCTCTCAGACATTAGGAAACAGGAGCATCAGAGGCATGAACTCAGACAGAAAATAGTCAGAGGAGCAGCAGTGTTTATGTCTTGTGTGGAGTTCCTCAGGTGTTTCTGGCGTTTACTGATGATGCCCTCTTTCTGCTCACAGATTTCTGACAGCTCTGAGAACCTTTGCTGCTGCTGCTCTAGACTCTGATGAAAGCCAACACAGTTCTACCAGTTAAATAAGAACAGAGACCTCTGTTATCTTGTTAAAAATAACAGAGGGAATAGAATTTCATGCATGGGGTCAAATTGTAAGCAGAGCAACAACGTGCAGTTTAACTCTTCTCTGCGCCTGGTGAACTCACCTGATGCTTAACTCATCCTATGTGTGTGAGTGTGTGTCTGAGGGACAGGGGTATAAAATCAAAGCAGAAAGAGGAAACTGACAGAATGGTTGGGATGGTGCCACACATCCATAGGTGATTCCTGGATGAATGGAGGGATGGCGAGTCCTGATCAGCAGCACAAGTGATATGGAAAAATGGAGGTGAAAAAGGGGCACTCATATTCCTAGAGCTGTTTTAACCCTCTGATGTGTTACTGGGTCCTTTTTGACCCAGTGAGGTCATCTTTTTGAAATATCTTTGTAATGAAAAGTTTTCTACACTTCATATTCCAGGTATTCCTCAAATAATATGTTACTGATATCATGCAATTCAAATTTTTTATTTACCTTTTATACATTTTAAGAAATAGCATGTTTTATATGACTACCCCTTTCCTCCGTGAGTGGGTCAAAAATGACCTGCATTCATTTCCTATGGAATTAAATGGGAATCTTTGTTTCTTAACAGCTGTGACTATCAGGAAAACAGTTTTTGTGAACCATATACACTGAGTCCTAAGTGTCACCCCTGAGTAATAATATTTTGCACAGCAAGAACTCTTACATATAAGTATTATATTTTTTACCTCACAAATGTGTGTGTGCATGTCAATCATGAGTACTGTGACAGCGTTATTGTCACGAGTCAACATATTAGCCTTCTTCAAAGTTAGCCAACACTAGTTATTTAACCAACTAGCTAACATTACCACCTATACTTTATTGGGAATGTGCATTATTTGTGTGTGCGTGTCTGACACCCTGGATAAGAAAACCAAGAGAGAGAGAATGTGTTGAATGACATTCAAAACCTGTTGACCAATGTATTCAAGGTTTTTTCTTTTATTATCTCAATAAATAAAATAAAAATTCATAGCTATATAAATAAATGCATAAATGCAAATGAGCAGGAAAAGAATAGAGTGTCTTTTCCGGGGCGGGGAGGATGTCCTGCCACCAGTGGATGGAGTTCTACGTAAATATCTCAGGATCGAGATAGTTAGACCTCAATCTAACTATCTCGAAATGAGGGAAAAATGGAGCAGGAAATCAACAGGTGGATTGGTGCAGCATCTGCAGTGAAGCGGGTGCTGTACCGGTCTGTCGTGGTGAAGAGAGAGCTGATTTACCGGTCGAGCTGATTTACCGGTTGATCTACGTTCCTACCATCATCTATGATCATGAGCTTTGGGTCATGACCGAAAGAACAAGATTGTGCATACAAGCTGCCAAAATTAGTTTTCTCCGTAGGATGTCTGAACTCTCCCTTAGAGATGGGGTGAGAAGCTCAGATATCCAGGAGCGACTCAGCAGAGCCGCTTCTCTTTCACGTCGAAAGGAGCCAGTTGAGGTGGCTCAGGCATCTGGTTAGGATGCCACCTGGACGCCTCCCACCAGAGGAAGACCCAGGACACGCTGGAGGGACTATGTTTCCCAGGTGGCCTGGAAATGCCTTGAGATTGCCCCGGAGGACCCAAGTCTGGGTCTCCTTACTTAGGCTGCTGACCCCGATTATTTTAGATTTCCTTACTGACAGCTCCAATATGTCCTGGCCTGGCGTATTGACAATTGCAGGAAGTAGAAAAAGTAATGAGCACTTTAGGAGTTATTTTGCAATCAGCTACAGAAGTTCTACAGAGAACACTTATTTTTTAAAAACTCAGAGATGACACTGCTGTCAATGCTCATTTTATTTCCACATGATCTCTACTCCAGAGTTCACAAAGTCAGTCTCTGTCTCAACACTTACCTTCATGGCTTCCAGCAACTGCTCATGAGACTGCAGCTTCTCTAACCGTAGCGCCTCCAACTCTGAAGGCATAAAGCAGCACAAAAAATAAAATTATGAGGAATTTATCCAAGTTATGTAAATGTAAAACAGTCCAGTTCTAAATTAATGGTTCAGTTCTCATGTCAACAGTTTTCCAGTCTGTTCATCAGGTCCTGGTATTTACCCTTTTTCATAAAAATGCAATAAGATTCCCCACAGAGGAGCTGGAATTTCTTATAGATGTGTTTAAATCTGATGGGCATGTTTGCATGGATCTGTATTGTGTATCGAATTGTCTGCGGAGTATGTGTGTACCTGCAGCGTGTGTCTGTTCAGACAGACAATGTTGGACACTCTGAGCATCGTCTCTGATCTTCTTCAGGTCTTCAGTCATGGAGATGATGATTCCCCCCAAATTCACTGCCTCCTGATAGCCAATCAGAAGAGAAACTGGTCAACACCGAGGCTCCATGTACCTGCTCGACTTCAGACTAAACTCTGCCCCCCGCCCCCAACACAAACTGTGATGATACATAAATTTAGGAATTAAAATTCCTAAGGAAGGTTAAAGCTGAACTATGCAACTTTATAAGAATGTTTTTTACATATTTGTTAAGACTGCCACCATGTAGTTTGTGAGTGAGACAGATAATACGTCAAAAAATAATAAATAAAAACCTAGCTTTTCCACCTTTTTTAGCACTCCCATTAATAACTGCAGAAATACACTGTCAATCAGAAACAACCAATCTAATTAGGGCTGTCAATCAAGCTTGAGTACGCACTGGACACAACCTCCACATCACTCTGCTACACTACAAAGTCAGCCTTCTATCACCTGAAGAACATTTCCAGAATTAAAGGAATAATATCCCAGCCAAATGTGGAGAAACTCATCCATGTGTTTATCTTCAGTCTGTTGCATTTATTATTGCATCAGTGATCAGAGGTCTGCCTAAAAAAAAAGAAAAGCAAAGAAAAATAAATAATTAAATTGGAAAGCTGTAGCTGATCCAGAACGCTGCTGCTGGCTTCCTCACTAAAACCAGGAAGACTGGCCCGGTTCTAAAGTCCTTACACTGAGAGAATATACTTTACTGTTAGTTAAATCACTCAATGGCTTAAAACAACAATACATTGCAGATCTGCTGTTGTATCAACCTTCCAGACCTCTCAGGTCTTCTGGTTCAGTTTCTACTCTGTGTCCCAGAACCAGAACCAAAAATGGAGAAGCAGCACTGAGCTTAAATGTATCACAAATCTGGAACAAGCTGAGGACCACTTAACCATTTAACAAACCCTCACGGACCACCTAACCTGAAATTGCCCCCACAATAACACATCTTAATATATGATGCAACCTGAAATGAAAATATTAGTCTCTTAACTCACTTATTGTTGTTTTCTTTGTTCATTCTAATAAGAGTGGTGCTGTTTGGCAAATGTGACTTGCCACGACAAAGCCACGGACATTTCTACTTGGACATTTTGCGATATTTACAAATTGTGAAAGTGTGGAGTCTAAGCTTTCCAATGATGTCAAACACAGAAATAAGGAATTTGTTCTTTACTACCAAGTGTTATGTACATTGATAATATTTAGAATTATTTGTGACTTAGAAGCACAATTAAAGAAAAATAAACTTGAGTTGCTTTTACAGAAACAAAAAATTATTTTCTGCACCATTACATATAAAAATAATTAACCCATTTCTATCAGTTGTATTTATTTAATTTCATTTAATATTTTTTTATTAAATAAAAATAACAATAGCAGTTGACCTGAAAATAAGAGCATCATTTATTACCAAACATAAAAACAAAAAACAGTTCTGACTAACTGGAGCGATTCCTATCGCTAACCTTTCAAAAAAATCCATTCCCTAGCGTAGGAGATTTTTAATTGAGTCTTATTGTTTAACTTGCAACAGGTTTTTCCTTTCATGGTCAGAGTTTCTTACTGAATATAAACAAAGCTTCTACAAACAACTCTGGTTGTGCTTTAGTCCTCAGGGAGAAAAATCAGAATCTGTAGGTGAGTCCTCAAAGGAAACTGGCAGCCTGTCAGTTAAAGCCTGATCGGAGGATCTTGGCTATTAATTCAAAGAGGAATTTATGAGAGCACAACATTTAAACACCCCTGACAGATACGTTGATTAACCTCCAGCTGATTGAACCTGCAGAGGCTGAGGGTGTTTCTAATCATAACTTCAAATATGCTCTTCTTCTGCAGTCGTTTGTTCTCTGATAAAATCTTCACATGCTTCAGCATGTGAAGATTTGGGCTGATAAACCTCAGCCCAATGAAATCCTGCAGAATGCAACGCAGTGCGTCAGGTTTCTCACCATGTAGCCATCATTGCTGGATGTGGTCAGGTCAACTGTTTTACTGACGAGATTTTTTAGGATCTCCACCCTCTTCTCAGCACGCTCCTCCAAGATCTCCCTCTCCTTCTCCAGGCGCTCGCTACCAAAGAGAAGCGCTGCATTACAACAGGATCTCAGCAGCAGCAGGCGATTAGAGGTAGCCTCACCTGTAGTCTTTCTCCATCTTGTTGAACAGCTCCATGAATTCAGAGCTGACTTCTTCTCTGATTTGAGCCTCCAGAACCAAACGGAGTGCCGCCTCCTGATCAGACAGAGACACACAAACACAAGTTCGAATTTCTAACAATATTTAGTCCATCCTTTTGTGCCAAACTGATATAATTATGGGGTATTTTTGTGTTTATGTCCTTTGATAATCATTTATGTTACACGTTTTAATATGATGTTACACGTTTTAATCTGTTTTATGCACATATGATTCCTTATATGCACATGTTTACCTGCTCTAAACGCCTCACATAACTTGTTATTGAAACTGACCTACTTTAGAACTTGTTATGGAAACTGAGTGCTCTGCACTCCTGGCAGTACCAGGCAAGGACTGGGCAGTTATCACACTCGAAACTATTACACCATCGGGGTACTCTGACCGGTCAGCCCGCCTGGGGGGAGGGAAATGGCCATTCTCTTCCCGCATGCAAGGTGTTTGTTAATGGTTATAAAAATGGGAGAAATCCCTCAGTCTGGCGAAGTCTGCCGTGGGTTGCGTACAGACGCCCGGCCACATAGTCACCGCTCTTCTCCAGACTGATTGGCTTCCCAGTCTTGTGTCACGGTAAGAATGAAACTGAAAGTAACTATGCATTGCGTGTTGTAATGAGTTTTGACTGTATACTGTGGCGAATAAACAGACACATTTGTTCTAGCATATACAATGCCGTAATCTGTGGGGAATAAAAACGCACATTTATTCTAGCGGACCGGCTTGTTGTCATTTTTTTATCACCGATCACCCCTGATCCTGCACAAAACATCATAAAACACAAACCATAAAATTCAGCCCAAACCTCAACCACTAACCAAAACTGAACAAGCAGCAGCTGAAGGAAACTCACCTTCACCACTTCCTCTTCCATAGTCTGGTCCCCATCCTTCTCCCCTCCAGCCTCCAGCACGGTTCCCTCCGTCACACTCTCTTCCTCTTCCTCCCACTCCTCACTGTCTTCAGCCTCCAGGACATCTTCCAGGCTCGTCTCCCAGGCAACAAGTGAGCTCCTCCTGCCATGGTTCAGCTTATTTCTGCGCTGGTCGGCTTCATCAATGATGAGAGACAGCTCCATCGCTGACTTGTGGCAGGCACTGTTGTCCAGGGCAAGGGGCTGGGAGGTAACCATCACCACCTGGACAAGTGAGGGGAAGTGCTGCTCAGACAATGCACACGTGTCTTAAACGTGTGGAGGTTGTGGGAGTACTACTTAAAGAAATTCAAGTTATGTCAAAAAACAACAGGATATAGTCAATCTAAAATACAACTACAAATCTAAACCACATAGAAACATATAAAAACATATAAAGCAAATTATATATTCTTGAAACATTACCTTAGTGCTACACCATGGTAATGTTATACTATGTCTTGGCATTTTTATTATTACTAGCAGTAGTTTTATTAATATTATAAAGAATCCTAATAAGATCATATGACAAGTTGCAGATGACGGCAACTTGTTTGTATTGTATAAAGGAGGTGTGCAGTAATGGGAGTGGCACCTTCTGAGCCAGGGCAGAGAACTTGAGGACATTGAGCGTCTCGTCAAAACAGGAGGAGTTCTGGTTTATGTTAACCACCATGGACACGCGGCCAGAAACACAGAAGAAGAACTGCAGGAAGTGGGTGAGTTTAGACTCCCTGAAGGGAATGTGATGCTGGAACCTGCATAGAAACGTCAGTCTGAAGCTGCTGTGCTGCAGTGCAGTGATATCAAAACAGCATAATATACTGGGATCATACTTGGCGTTCTGGTTGAGCTTCATGCCGTTGATGCACTTCCCTAGCGTCAGCAGGGAGCTGTTGATATTTCCTGCCTCTTTTAGGCGAGCTCCGGTGTTGTGGGTGCGAGAACAGCGTTCCGAGCCAGCCAGGTCGCAAAGAGCCAGCCTGAACACAGAACACGAGTCAAACCGGGAATAATATCTCTGGAACAGAGCGAAGGGAGGAAGACTCACTCGCTGATGCCGAGGACTCTGGGAACTCCAACATCATCAATCCGGAGGATCCTGATGGAGAAGATGCTGTGGCTGCAGAAACAATAAACGCTCCAGGTCAGCGTACACATCTATGCATGCTGCAGTAAACACTGGAGTCACACTGACCTTCGGCTAGACAGATTGTTCAGTCTGGTAGCAGATAAACTCTGGTTCCTCTTCCCGATCTTCATTACTTTGTACGCCTCCTCTGAGCTGTTCACCTGGATCCAACGCAGGTCTGCACAGAAAGTAGTGGTCAGCACTAGGAACACTGACCAAACCACAGCTTCAAATACAAAAAGATGCTGTGCAGGGGTGTGGGAGGTTATCAATAAAAGCTTGGGTGTAATCTTTATTCCTGACTGAAAGCAGGAGTAAAGAGAAAACCTGGAAGATTTAACCGGAGTTGTGAGCTCCCCAAAAAATCAGCATGTTTGCCTGCAACCAACTTCCACCTCAGAACTCCTGCAGTCAAACTATTCAGCATGCTGAGGGGATTATAAGGATTCTTCTCCCCTTTCAAGATTTTTATTAAACATTTAAACTGAACATAGCTAAGGTCGCAAAGTATGTATTCACTAGTTAAATAGTCTATCAGATTAATCCATCTGTGTCGATAAATTATAGAATGAAAATATCAGCAGCTGGATCATCAGATTCCAGGTTTATCTGGAATCATTAATACCTTTTATGTAGGAGTTCCCTTTAACATCCTGGGACAGACGTAGCACCGTCCTCTTTTGTTGTCCGCTGGGAACCTGAATGTCACACACAATGACATCATCAATCATGTTTTAATCACAAAAAAAGAGTGGAGGAAACTGGTGACCCAAACTGGTTGAGCAGACAGGAATTACAATAAATTAGAGTACAATAACAAACATAATTAACAGTAAATGTATATGTTTGTTTAATTTCTAAGCATTACTTTTTATCTCTGCTAACACTTAGAATATAAAATGCTTTTTTCCCCCAATTGTACACAGATCCTAAGCCAAACTTTGGGAGGATATCACAATCTGGAAGTTTAAATTACCTCAGTCTCCACACATATTAAAACAGCATGAAAAAATGTGAAACATTTAAATTAACTCATGAACCCCAGACAGAAACTTATTCCTTTACAGATCTAGGGCCGCACAAACTCTAGAAGACATTTAATTCCAATTATACTGTTGAAAATTGCAATGATTGATGTGAGATCTCGGGAATAACGTTTCACAAGTGAGACGGACATATTACCGTTTATATTTTGTGAATAGAATATTACTGCAGAAAAATTCCCCCATAAGATAGAATATAATATGCAAGACATAAATATATCACATTTGAAACATAAAATCTACTTAAATATTTCATCCAAACCATCTCTTGAGATTACATTTCACACAGAGATAATGCAACAGATGTAAAAGTAAAAGTTAGGAAGGAAACTGGAAGACAGAGCAGCAATCTAATCACACTGAAAGCCTGAACATGACTTTAATCAGATGCTGAATTTGTTGTTTTCATTTGGAAGAGTTTAGTCATTTTCTCAACTTCTTCTTTGTGTACTTTACAGTGACCTATGAGCTTAACACCAGTTTACTACCTGTTCCAATAGATCGTGGATGTTCTCATTGTAGATTTCACAGAATGAGACCCAAACAGAAAAGCGAACAGTTGATGGAATGTCCAGACAGAAGGAGTCTGCCTCAGCAACACTGCTCATGCTGCCATCGCTGCTGACGGAGGAGCCTGGACACAAAAACACAAACAGGTTACACTCTGCTGGCTCTGAAACAGATGTGACTTCACTTCCACAAGATGAGGTAACAGACACATTTAAAAAACTACTGAGTCTCTCTGGTTACTGTAGCTGTTTCATGGCACCGGAAAAAACCTTGAAGTCATTTTGGATCTTGTAGAATAATCCAAAATATGTTTCAAACACTGACCTTCAAGTGAAGCTGATTTCCCAGTCGTCAGACTCTTGTCGCTCTGTAGACAAAAAGACATGAGCACATCTTGAGCAAACCCTCTGCTTAGTCTGAGTCATGTCTAACCTCTTTCAGCAGCCTCAGCAGGTTCTTCTTGGTGCTGATCTCTGCTGCCTGCTGTTCAGGGGTAAGTCTGCTGAAGTCTCTGCACCGCTGAGGCTTCAGATCACTGCGGCTGTACAGATGACCCTTTATGCTGTTAAAGATGACTGATAGAGACCTGGGAAGCAGCCCGGAGTTATGGTCTGGCCCTAAGAGGCAGACACATGGTCAGAGGGTGAGAGTAGGAGTGCACCGATTGCATATTACCAATCTTTAAAAAGCTTAATCTGCTGATTCCGATTTTGGCCGATACCAATTTTTTTTTTTGTCTGAAATGTTGCTCAATATACCAAGAAAGTTGTTGAGTTGGCAACAGTGGGGTCACTATTGTTAATTGTAAACAACATAACTTGGAGGGCTGGTCTGTAAGTCAAACCTTTCTCTCCGGAGAGCAAAAGAGGGCAGTGGTTGATTCTTACACATTTGCAAGCTAGATAAGATCAGTGGATAAGATCAGCTTCATATGTAAAAATCAGCTGATCACTGATCTCCCTAAATTAAGGAAATTGGCACCGATAAATCGGCTGGCCTATAAATTGATGCACCCCTATGTGAGACACGCACACAGATGGAAAGTCTGGTCAGCTTAATCTATTGCTCACCAAGGAAGGTGAAGGTTTTTCCAGCATTGGTAACTCCGTAAGTGAACACCAGACAGTTTCCTCCCTGCAGAGCATCCTGGACCAAACCACGAACTGAACCTTCAAACACAGTCTTCTGACTGGCTTCGGGGCCAAACACCTAAACAAGACAACATTAAGAACACAAAACACCTCCTGACCCCACTGCACAGGGACATCACAGGTACCTGTGTGAAGGTGAACCTCTGAGCCGTCTGAGGGAGAGACTTGTCGCCCTGCCGATTGGGCTGACAGAACCTGGGAGCCCTGATAACCACAGAGTTGGAACCCTCAATGGTCACACAGTCCTAGAGCAGAAAACACAGCTGCTGAAATCAAGCTTGGGCACAGACCTCAGGTCATCACTAGGCAAACCGGCTGGGATAGTAAAATGCTGCTTCCAGCTCATCAGCAAATTATTTCACTTATTATAAAATTTGTGATTTTGAGAAAATAGTTCAAAATCAATTCACCACTTTTAAATAAGCCTGGTGTTCCTAAACCAGACAGTGGTTTTCTGTGGTTACCTGGGACTCTCCGCTGTCGCTTTCAGCTGCAGTAAAAGGTCGAACTCTAAGGTACACATGCAGGTTCTCCGTCTATGAATGAACGTTTCCAACCAGGAGAAATGTGATTTTCATCAATCTTCATCATCATCATCATTAGCGTCCTCTTCATCACCACAGAAAGCCTGGTGGACCTACCTGTGGATCCACAGCCTCCAATTCACCCAGCAGGTTTCTTTTGATGTCCTCCACCTCCACTGGTCCGACTCTCTTCGGTATCCCAGTAAAACATGACTCCATCATCTTTGCGAACAATCACTCCTTGCTCCTGAGAGCGTTCACATAAACACTCAGAAAACCAAATCTGGAAACGAAACACACGGTAGGGTAACACCCGATAACTGAAGATTTAAACCATCTGATGTAGATCCAGAGCTGTATCAGCTCGGAGGTCGACTGTAGACATTTAAAATTGGACGAAATTTCAGCAGTTTTGTTCAGGTTTTAAATTACCCGTAAACAGAAGACCATAAAAACGTCCCAGAGATTACCAGATGCTTCAAACAGCTCATAAAATCAATAATAAGAAACACCAAAAGAAAAATAAACCTGAAAAATGTTACGATCCGTTCTTTGTTGTTTAGCAATAGCCAACCTGCTATTAACAGCTGCGCGGTCAACGTTTAAACTGCAACAAAAGGACCAATCCCCGAAAGAGACGTCACTCAACTCCTGAGCGCCATAGTTTGAAATCTCGCGAGATTTCACGTCAAGGTTTTTCTTGAAAAACGGTTCTTTCATCGGACAAATTTTTTTGACATTATATTTCAGAACGGAACATAATAAAATTACTGTGGCATCCTCAGTGATAGATAAATACATAAAATAACAAGACAAAGCCTGTAAATATCTGTTAATTCAAATTCAATTCAATTAAAAATGCCCTACTTTATTAATCTCAAAAGGAAATTAAATATTATTGTAGCTCATATATTCGGTTTCAAAGAGTTATTAAAGATGGTATATTGGCTGCTGGTAGCAAAGACCTCTTGTAGCAGTCTGCATTATAGCAAATCTGGAGAAGCCTCTGACTGAAGATACTTGACGACTGCACAGTCATCCGAGTATTTCTGTAGATGACAGAAATCTGGACTTGTGTTGGAAGTCTGAAGTGTACAGAGTGAAAAGGAATGGTGAGAGTACAGTGCTCTGTGGTGCTCCTGTGTTGCTGACCACCTGGTTAGACATGCAGTCCTTCAGTCTCACAAACTGTGGTCCATTTGTGAGGTATAGATTCAGGTGATTGTTGAGCCTTCCATCTGTGTCTTCTGGAGTTGCTGACAAAGCAAATCAGGCTGAATTGTGTTTCTGCATTAAAGAAATCAAATAACATGATCCTCACAGTGCTGCCTGTTTTGTCCAGATGAGAATGGATTTGTTGAAGCAGGTGTATGATGGCATCATCAACTCCAACTACATGGAGTTAGTTTATCTACCCTAAACAAACTACCTTAATAAGCTTGTCTGCTGATTCATGGCAGAAAGCCATGAATAAGTTTGTCTGCTTATTCATGGCTAACAGGAGTCTCTCCATGACCTTCATGGTGTGGGATGTCAGGGCATCAGGTCTATAGTCATTGATGACTGATGACTGATGGGTGAGTTTTCTTTGATACCAGAATCAAGCAGGATGTTTTCCATAACAGTGGAACCTTCTCTTTGGGTCAGGCTAAGGTTGAGAGGTGTTGCAGAATCCAACAGAGCTGCTCTGCTGAAGACTCTGGGGCTGACACCATCTGGACCTGCAGCCTTGTTCTGGTTCAGTCTCTCCAGCTGCCTCTTCACTTGACTTCTAGATTCAGAAAAGTCTCCCTCACTTATGAAGCGAACGGGTGTGAGTGTCTGCAGGGGGGATGATGGATTCACAGCTCTTGGGAAAAAACAATTCCTTCAGCCAGGTGATTGTAGTCTTTATACAATGGTAGGTATCTGTACTGATAAATAATAATGGACAAATTTTACATTCATAAATGTTGTTTTATTAAAATATTAATATAATTAAAGCATTAAATAGGTATTAAAAATGTATCTTGTTAATTTTTAAAAATACAGTCCTGCAATCATACTTCTCTCAATTATATCAGAATTAAATTTTGAAAATAAAAACCCAAGAGTTATTTTCATTTTTGCTTTTGATTTAGCCATGTTTTTTCCTCCTTGTTCAATACTAACACCTTTAGTTGTTCCAAAAAAATGCCCATAAAAGCACACTTAGTACACTTCAAATGGATATGTTTTATTGATTCCAAGGAAATGTGTGTGGTTTCTGAACCTGCTTTCTCCATGCACAACTCGCTACAGCAAACAGGAAGGGGCGGGAGCGGAGCAGAGCGACGTCCTTCTGGAACGAACACCGGCGAGAAGACTGACGTCATCACCTAAGGACAACAGCTGAAGGAGGAGGTAGCGGATTTTGGTGGATTAAAGCAACGACCAGCTCAGTGTTAATCCCCTGACTGGATTAACGCAACCATCGAAACCGTCTGCAACGTTGATAATCGAAGCAGGGTCAAGAAATTTCAAGGAAACTAGAAGAACGGGCTGAAAACAGTAACCGGGCCGAGAGAAGCTGAGTGCTGTCTCCCTGGTAACCTTGAGGGGGTATGTTAATCATCAACAAGAAATCTTGATTGATTTAAACCGACATATTGACTTTGATTCTGACCAGAACCTGTTTAAAAGCAGCTGACTTGTGGCTTTTTGGTGGCTAATTATTCAGAACTACAATGATGGGTGCATTATTTTAAAAACACGTACATATCAAGTGTAGCGTACAATAAATGAATGAGTGAAGGATTTGAACCAAGTTCGAATGAAGGATTTGTGGCTTTACTGATGAACACTGAGGTTTATTGGAAATAAACCTCTATGAAGGGGCTGCTAATAACGAGATAGATCTAACACTGTTGCAACTTGTTCCGTTGCTTTCTGTGGCTGCCGTTCTATAATATATACAGAAGTTGTCTTGTCAAAATAGAAGCATCAAAATGAGTTTCCTCTGTGTCGGGAGCGCAGAGCAGACAATTTTCAAGGCGCTTCCCATCGATTTCTCGGTTAAACAACTCATGTCGAGGTTGTAACGCTCAGTTTAATCAGCAGCTAACAAAATTGAAAAATAAATAAATAAACGAGGTCTTATGTGGAGGTCTTCTTACACCGTTTTGTGTTGTTTTTCGCCAAGAGAATCGGTTTTTTTCCCAACTTTTGTCACTTAAACCTGACAAATAAATCTGTCACCAAACAGGTTTATAACACGTTGGGTTTTTATGATTTGCCATTGCTGATATAATAGGATAGAAGCTAGCTGATAGTTACAGGGCACACACACAAAAAAAAGATTTAGGCCTACTGAAAAGATGTCTGGAAACGCGAGTTGTAATGTAAAATATGACAGATTACTGGATTAAGGAAATTTCTAGTATACTACATGCTATCACACCGAACAATCTTTGAGAATTTGGAAACTGTTGCTGTTTATTTCCTAAACGTTTGGGGGTAATAGGGGTGGTGGAAGGAGATGAATATTTCAGCTTCCTGAAATAATCTGTTCCCCCTCCATAACATGGGAACAAATTACTTTACCAGCAAGTCTGTGTATATCCCTTTCATCAGCAACAATACAATTTGCTCTTTATTTGCCAAAGTTATGATGGGGGAACCAAATATTGTAGCTGCCTGAAATAATCTGTTCGTGCTCCATAAATAATTAATTTACCTGCAAGTTAACTGTGTTTAATCTTCTCTTCACAAACAACAAATCCTTTAAATATGGTAACTTTTGCTCATTATTTGAAAAAGTTGAGAGGGGAACCAAATATTTTAGCCACCAGAAATAAACTGTTCCCACTCTATAACATGGGAGCTAATTATTTTTACAAAAACTCTTAACTGTGTTTATTCCTCATTACGAACAATAAATCCTGTATATATGGTAACATTTGCTTTTTATTTGCCAGTGTTACATGGGGGAACAATTATTTCAGCTGCCTGAAATAATTTGTTCCCCCTTTGAACAGGGGAAAAGTTTATTTCAGACAGCTAATATTTGGTTCCCCCCTCATAATTTGGCAAATATTGAGCAAATGTTTTCAAACTTACAGGATTTATTGTTGATGATTAGATAAATAAACATAGTTAAAGACTTGCTATTAAATTCATTTGTTACCATGTAATGTAGGGGGATCTACGGAAGACAATTGGGGCCACTGGGAAAACAAATTCAGACATTTTTCTAAAAAAAAAAAAAAAATTAAGAATTTTTTTTCTTCAGTGGCACAGAAAAAAAAAATTTGAATTCAGAGGAAAAGATCTGAATTCTGGCTGATGGGCGCCAGCAAGCAACCAGCTTCATAACCACAGATGCGAGTTGTGGAGGACAGCGAACGTTCTGGAGAAAATGTCTGATTTAAGTGACTTTCTACGTGCCAAAGGGGTCCCTGAAGCCTCCATTGCACTAATGGAAGAACAAAAGGTGAGTAAATCAAATGAGATAGTTTGGTGTCTAAAGCCAAACGGTTATGGCTAGTTGTTAGCATGTTTAATAGCTTACGCTTTTATAGGTATAAGCTGATTCACAATGTTAAATCACACAGATAAATAGAGGATGTAACAGCTATTGATTGCTGAAATTGTCCCATAAGCATTTGGTGTGTTTATTTTATTGTTCTTCTGTTTGAATGTTTCACAATGAAATTAAGGTTAGCTGCATATGTCAGCCACTTTCTAAATAAGATGTCTCTTGTGTTAAACTGTTGAGAAGGCGAGATATTTGCTACCTGTTGCTCGTTGTTGTCTCATCTCCCCAGGTCCGTTAATGTTGTGTGAAAAAGTGAAAGCACAAAGACAACAGTCACTGTTCAACTTCACAATCAACCAGAATTGTATTCAAACAATCAAGTGCATAAAATCACATCAACATCAAGTCATAATTATCAGAAACCAAAGCCACAAATAAGAAATTAATTACCTTAGAAAAATACGAAGACGCGCCTTCGGAGATCACTGTGTGTAATATCAAGGCGTGTTTCTCTCTTAAGAATGTGATCTAATATAAAAACTACTGATTAGACAAATTTTAATCAAATCGTGATCATTATATCTAAGAAAAAATTTTCTACTGATTAAGTTATGTATTGATTAAACCATGAGTCTAAAACTAACCTAAACTGAGGCCTACTCAAAACAATCATGATCAATCTAATATTTAAACATGCGCTAAAGTTAAACATCATTAAACCTGGCATAATTAAACTAATATTTCCAACAGTAACTTTTAGTTCAGCGGAGGACAGAAACTATAAGTACTTATAAAGTGAGATAAATATTTATATACATATATTTAAAAGGAAGATGTATGACTTGCCTACATAGCCACCGATCTGAACTACACTATTAGTACATTTATTACTCAGGTTCGGAAATGGTAGGTTTCAAACTTATTAATGTGATGTTTAACTTTTGTAATAAAAAGTGCTGTTTTGTGAGCAATCCCTCCTAGAACTTTGGCCTTTGGGTGATCAAATGCTCAACCATTGGAAATGCAAAATGATGCTGCTGATGTTCCAGATGTTAACAATATTTCCCTGTGTGGTTTTATGCGTAATACATTTTACCTTAAATAGACTGTATATTTATGAATTTGTGAATTTTGAACTTACATAAACAATCCAGTCCTTCCTCTGTTTCAGTAAAATAGAGGATTGGACATTTAGCTCCCTTGTTTTATTATTGTAATTTTCCCCAAAACAGTAGATTGCGTTAAGCAGTGATCTAAGTGTAGCCGGGGCATCTTGTCCCGGAAGTGTGGTGCTGCGCACTCTTCCTCCTGCCCATATATGGAAGACGCGGTGATAGAGTGCAGCTGGTTTGTTAGGGAGATAGGTAATCAGCAGTTACATTTAAAAGCAGGTAGATCACTGAAGAGATCAGATCCCAGGCTGATGATTCATACTGAGGTATGTTTAACATTAAGCATGTAGTGGCTTTAGAATTATTTCTGATGTCTCCACTTGATTTTTGCAGAGGTAACATACTTCTGGAGAGTGATGTACAGAGCACCATTGATTGTATCACTTTAGCTGAGGTAAAGGCAGTTTCTTATCATTATCTGGCTGCTTAAGGTGCTTGCCCTGTCTAATTTGATCTCTTTTGTGTGTAGGTTGGCCTGCTACTGTTTCAGTGTTGGTTTTTGTTTAAATTTCTTTTTTGTTTGGTTTGGTTCAGGGAAGGGAAGTTCATATTATCTAGCCCTCTGGCTTGTTTTAAAAATAAAAATGACCTATGCTGTTTTATCTAGATTGAGGAGACTAGTGGAAGGGGAGTTTTTCTTTCCTTTGCTGTATTCACTAGGGATTTTTGTGTGAGCGTGTTTTTGTTGGTGAACACTTAAGTGCATTTAGTTATATTTGTGTTTTCCTTATTATTTTTCCTCCCCCCACACAGTCTAAATTAACTTAATTGGGTTTTAACTATGTTGCTCAGCTATAAGGTTTCCAGGGCCAGCATAGACTCCTATTTTTAATGTGGTCATTTTGTACATTAAAATAAATTGACTATTGTCCATAGAAACTTGTGAATTCAATAAACCGTATTTAATTTGCAACAGTGCCTCTGCTAATTTGTACAAGCTTATCTGTGTGATCTGGTAAAGAGGATTTAAGGTTCTCCACACATAATAGAAACTGTACCCAAGGTCACATAAGGGTACAATCTTAAAGGTAACTTTAACATTGATTTGTAGTGTAAATAATTGTCCTTATTTGTTTGTGTGCAGCTTGACTGTGCTGTTGTAGCAACGCTGGAAAATTATGGAGACAGAATTGCCATCTTCAACTTCTGCTAAAGCAAAAGAACTCTTCAAAAAAAGACCTTCTGCTAAAGACTGTTCCTTTCTTAAACTGAAATAAGCTACAAAATTTCAGATTGGGTGACATTATTGGGCTTTACTTCAAATTGTCTTTAAGCAACAAAGAAATCCTTCATATTTTAACGCACAGTCATCATACTATATTGAGTAATTTTCTTAAAAAAAAAAAAAAATAAACAGCACAAAACGGTGTAAGAAAGCGTCCGCACAAGACCACGTTTATTTATTTTACTATTTTTTTTTTATTTTTTTTTTTTATATAAGCTGCCGATTAAATTGAAAGTTCCGATCTTGACATGATATTAGTTGTTTTACAGAGAAATTGATCAGAAGCGCCGTGAAAATGGTCCGCTTAGCCTCTCTGGCTGCAGTGCACCCTCACCGACAGAGGGGAAACAGATTTTCACAGGGGAACAGAATTTTCCACAAGATCTGAAGTCAACCACATAATACAAATTAAAGCTGCGAGCAGCCTCTTGAGGCCCTCGCAGCCAAGCGGCACCGCCGCCCGCTCGCCACCGCAGAGGCTCACGCATTTTCCGCGCCCGTTCACCAGGCAATATGCATAGATGCGTTCGGCAGCGTTCCCAGACAAAAAGTCTGATGCAGATCGGTCGATGTAGCGAGGAGATATAGCTGATGGATTAACCTAGGGGGCGCAGTGGAGTCAAATTACATTTCAATGCTGTTGGGCTCTTAAGAGGTGAACAAAGGTCATACATATCCAGTTTGTATGACTGGATATGTCGGATGCTCCATGTGTGATTTAGAGACAAAGGTATGAATATGGCGAGGGACTGCAATTTGCCATTTTGACACGCCCACACAGCTCAGCCAGCATTGACAGAGGTCATCATCTTATCACTTAAAGTCAGTTTGCACAGGATTAAATCCATATAAATAACACAGACAGCAGAAAAAACAGGTGACTTCCTATTAAAAGTGGGCGGGGCTCAGGTGATGTCATCATTTGAACATGACAATGTGATCAGAACTAGTCTGTAGTGAGACATATGAAGTCTGATGCATCTGTAACCTTCCACGTGGAAGTTATTGAACCTTGATGTTTCATGGCGAATAGTCAGTTTGACACTTAGCCACACCCACATGCTTTGATCTACGAGAAATCCTTTGATAACTTTTGACCTTTGATCCCTCAAGTGTGTGCTGAGTGATTTAGAAGTCTGTATCTGAAAAACTGTAGGAGGCGTTTAATCAGATACATCTATAAAAAGGAGAAAATGACGGCTTTGATCCAAAATGGCCGACTTCGTGTTGGGTTTAGACTATGGCTCAAAGAGACTTTTTTGTACATCCTGACAAGATACACATGTGTACCAGGTTTCATAATTGTAGGTTAAAGCATGGCTTGGGGCTGATAATTTAAAAATATTCTAAGGTCGCTATAGAGAAATTAGGCCAACCCTACCAAATTTTGTTATGGATTCCTGTCGGAGGGTGGATAAGGATCCATCCCAGTGAGTTTGGAGCAGCTCGGCCCAAAACTATGGAATTCAGAGCCAAATGTATGGCAACGGCGTTACAGGTCACTTCGCCACACTGCCACGCCCACCTTCTCCATCGAATCCAGTTGGAGTTGGAATCCACAACACACCAACATGTCTTCTGTATCTGGACACAGTTTCATGTTGATGAGGTCAAAGGGATAATATAGCGACCGTTCACAGTAAAACATGACACTTCATGTTCTCAAGGGGCGTGGCCTAAGTGATGTCATCATTTGACCATTGGGTATTGTAGGACACCCGATGATGATCAATCACTGAAAGTTTGGTGCCTCTGTGTGTTTTTGAATAGGAAATATAACATTTTTGAATATGATAAAGCCCCCAAAAAGCCAATTCATTTGGAGGGAGAAAAATAAGAAACAGTACAAAAACAATAGGCCTTCGCAGCGCTTAGCTGCTCGGGTCTAATAAAACAAAGCAAAGGCAATAAGCGCCCAAAAGGTGATGCAACAAATAAGGAGCTTAATTTGGGGTTATTTACATCAAGAATCCAGTTACTTCTGCTTTTATGCTACTGATTTTTGATATGAACCACTTCATTGTCATTGGTTACCTCGGAGATCGCTTTTCAGAAAATGTTTTCTTGAATAGCTGTGTGTGAGTCTTGAATGTTGAAGGATTGTAAACTATACTTCATCTGGACATAGTTACTCTACACACTGCCACTTACTGGCTTCCTATTATTTGCTCACAAGAAAAAAATTATAAACTATTTCCGTGTGCCTTGTATCCCACAAACAGTAAGGTCAAATCCTATTGATAGTTGCCCTGTTGAGAGATTTTCCCATCTGAGCTGTGGGTTTCTGCAGCTCCATCAGGGTGTCTTGGCTGCTTCTCTTGTTAAGGTACAAACCTATAATGCCTTCAGAGAAGAGCTGGATTTATTATAAAATTGGATGACATTCTGTTTGATGTTGACATCACTTGTAAAGACAACTGGCTGCACAAGATTTTATTTAGAGCGTCAGAATTAAGGGGCCTATATTTTAATGCATTTTCAGATTTTTGTTTGGAAAAAGCTTTGATCACTAATTATTAATTTTCCTTTCATTTCACTGTTATGTATTTAATTTTGTTGGTCTGTCACATCAAATCCTAGTAAAATCCGTCAAGATTTATGATTAGAGCAGGACAAAATGGGCAAACGTGTAGGAAGGTAGATACTTCTGCAATTGGCATGTCTTTACTTGAACAACAGACATTTAACCCAGTGATCCTGAAGGTTTCATCTCTCACCATGATAAGATCCCCTCTGATCTTTATGGGACCCTTTCTGATCCTGATGGATGAAATCCATTTCCATCATGTTGGAATCCTGTGTCCTCTGAATTTGACTGGATCTGCTTTGATCCTGATCTGCTCCTTTCTCTTTCAGATGTGACTCTGATCTACTTTCTGTATTCCTGCAGGTCTCACCTGCTCAGCTCTGCAAATCCTCCCATCTCTGTCCTGTGGTTATGTCTTCTGTGGATTCCAGTGGGGATGGGGGGAAGTGGCTGGATGCCCACTACGACCCGGTGGCTGGTCTCTACACCTTCTCGTCCTGCATAGACCTGGCAGATCTTAGTGGGGACAGGGAGAGCCGACTCGTGGTCGGCGACCTGGGCACCGGCTCATCAGGCATGAAGCTTAAGGTCTACCGTGGCACGGCACTCATAAGTGAGAATAGTCTGCTGGACCTACCTGCTGGCCTGGTCGCCTTTTTCATGGATCTGCATGAGCCCCGTATCCCCGCTGTGGCCGTGGCCTCTGGACCATGCATCTATGTCTACAAGAACCTGCGGCCATACTTCAAGTTCACACTTCCAAGCCTGGACATCAACCCACTGGAGCAGGTGGTTGTGGCCTCTATTACATCCACAGGGAGAGAGTCAGGATCACAGAGAAGCTTGATCACAGCATACTAAGGAACATAAGAATGCAATGGTTTATTTTTAATTTCTATGTAGTAATTAATTTTAATTACCATTTCTGCTGAGTTTATCTTTCGAGATAGGAATTCAGTGTTTTTGACAAGGTTGCCATAAAGGGGGGAAAGGTTAGGACAATTTTAAGGGCCTCTGACCGACAAGGGGCTTTCCACAAATATTTTGTTGTTCATAGAAATAAAATAAAAAATTGGGGGTCCTGTCAATTATAAAATCAATCATATTGAGTTTTCTAAAATTGTTTCAAGATAACTCCCAGACCAAAAAGCACACATCCATATTTGCACTTAACCCCCTGGCCCCCGGATCTGCTTAGCGCACTTGACGGTGACGATGTTCAGCAGCAGTAGGTAGAAGACAAGACCGACTGTGGCAGTTACTATGCTGCTAAGGAAAATTATAGTCAGGTTTTCAAAAAAAATAGAGAGATATTGAGAGAAAAAGACAAGAATGCCAATTTGTAACCCGGTTTTTCTCCAAGAGAGGTGAGTAGACTGTGTAAGATTATCAACCATTTAGCATAGTTAGCTTAGCTACAGACTATTGTTTGCCTTCATTTCACTAGCATTCAATGAATGAAGAAAAAAAAATTACCAACATATTCATATATATATAACTTGCCCCTGTACCTTTTACCACTCTTAACAACAGATGAGTCAGATAGCAGCAGCTCTAACCCACGTCCCTCCTGGCCTGTCCTCTCCTAAGGGGAATTAAAGCTGCAGTATGTAACTTTTATTTAAAAAAATAATAATTTTTCACATATTTGTTAAAACTGTCATTATGTTGTGACAGCATGGCATGAGAGAATCTGTGAAAAAATATTTTATTTGCCTTCTCCCAATGCTATCTAGAAACAACCAATCAGAGGCAGGAGGTGGGTTTTAGAGATGTAAATCACAATCTTGTGTGGCTGCTCCCTCCCTCCCCTTGTCCTGTGCTATGCTGTAGCTAGCGATAAGTTTTGCAACAAAAAGTATTTCTCCACCATTAGCACATTTAGTAGTGGGTGAATGAGATTGATTGACAGCACTAAGACCCTTCTCCTGGTTTTGATTGGTTGTTTTTGGCCAGAACATTGCATTACTTTAGCCAGTAATAGTAGTTCAGGGAGGAGGTGGAGGAGATTGATTTTTTTCTTTCACAGATTATCTGTCTTGTAACAAACTGTCACGGCATGGTTTAACTAATATGCTTTGCTATTAGTTAATATTAATATGCTATGCTATTTGTTTAGCTTTAACAAATACGAAGAAAACATTTTTTATTAAAGGTTATATTCTGCAACTTGAATAAGATGCAACTATATAGCATTTTATGAGAAGTCTGGATTGCTTCATGTGTATTTTGCATGTTGCCTATGACTGTTGCACATAGGGAGAAACATTTCAGTAATCTAAAATTGCCCAAAAAAAAATTTAAGCAACCTACTTGCATACTGTATGCAGACTGTTTCATGTAAAATTCACTAGCATTGAATATTGTGCTAGAATCAGTATTGAACCAAAGAAAGCAAGGCAGTTGCAAATTGTGACTCTTTTGATGGGCCACATAGACTCAAGAAATTGTAACAGCAGCTGTGCGGGGGGGGGGGTCCAATTAGATTTTTTGTCATGGGGCCCAAGATTCCTGGCGGTGCCCCTGGATGGCCAGAGAAAAATACAAGAGTGTCAATTTGTAGCCCAGTTTTTCTCCCAGAGAGGTGGGTAGACTGTGAGATTATCAACCGTTTAGCATAGTTAGCTTAGCTACAAACTACTGTTTGCTTTCATTTCATTTAATGAATGAAGGAACAAATCTACTAACATATTCATATCTTCAACTTGCCCCTTTTATCACACTTAACAACAGATGAGTCAGTTGTTTTTCACAATCATTACACTAAAAATCAGGGGTGGGCAATCCTGGTCCTCGAGTGCCGGTGTCCTACAACTCTTTGATGTCTCCCTGGTCCAACACAGCTGAATCCAACAGCTGGATCACCTCCTAAGTGCAGTCAAGTTTTCCAGAGTCCTGCTAATGACCTCATTATTTGACTCAGGTGTGTTGGAGTAGAGATACATCTAAAAGTTGCAGGACACCGGCACTCGAGGACCAGGATTGCCCACCCCTGCTATAAATTGACCTTATTGAGTATGTGACCAGCTGCTGTGCTCTGATTGGTCAGGATGTGTGGCAGCAGGTAAGGGAGGGTCAAATCGACCCTGTGATGCTGAAGGAGATGTTGGAAAGTATCAGGAAGAAGGCAGACATCCCGCTGTCCGTCCGATCGCTCAGGTTCCTGTCTCTGGAGTCTGATGAGGTGGACGAGTTTGTTCAGCTGTACAAACAGCAGCCAATCAGGCGGCAGGTAATGCTACTTTTTTAATCATGTAGGCCAAATTTGTAAACGTTGCTGCTCCCCTCACCAGTTTGACTAGTATCTGCTTCCTCAAAACTGGACGTGGACTACATCAGCAGTAGAGCAGGTGCAGGAGAACCAGTGTCTCTGGCGCTTGCTCTGTAACTCATTGATTCTTATATTAAATTATTCTTGCTGTATCATCTGTAATTCTCCCACTCATTGTTTCTTAGCCAGTGATTTTTTTTATGTTTAAATGAAAAGCAGGAGATTCACACATTCTTTCTGTAATTGACACATGTAATTCAGTACGGGATTCCAAACTGTCTTGAAAGAACTCCAATTCTTCTAATACAGTTTAAACCACCTATAGGGTCCACATGTGAGTTTAGCTCATATTGGGTCTGTTTAATGTGAACCTAGAAGTGTTTGACCTCTCAGGAACCAGTGTGTTCATTGATTGGGTTCTTTCAGACGGTCATCACCTGCATCGGAACTCTGAAGAAGAGCACAGCCGACGAGGACGGAATTAGCTGTTTGGTGATTGGTACAGAGAACAGCGACGTCTTTGTCCTTGACCCTGAAGCTTTCACCATTCTCTGCAAGGTACACTCTAGTTGGCTGGTTTAAACCGGCCTCTTCTGGTTCTAATCTGGCTTGACATGACTCAAAATTAGTCTAACCTAATTTTTAATTGGTCTGAAAACATTTAGATGCTTCTAAACTTGGTTGAGCTAATTCTAATTAGAAAAGTGCGACACACAAAAAAAAAAAATGTTTGGACCTCTGTATGTTTCTCTGCTTGCCTGGGAACGCCTTGGGATTCCCCCTAAGGAGCTGGCCCAAGTGGCTGGGGAGAGGGAAGTCTGGGCCTCCCTTCCTAGGCTGCTACCCCCACGACCTGACCCCACATAAGCTTTTACCAGTATAAGTATTTATAATAATTATGTAATTTATTTAAAAGGTGTTTTCACGGCACATAAGGTCACCTCACTAAAATTAAAAATAATAAATTTTAAAGAAAAATTTCCAAATAAAAAAAAGAAAATGGATATCCAAGTGAAAATGCTTGTTTGAATAACAGAACGTTCAGCCAGGATTTAAAGTAAGACAGCGTGTCAGAGAGTCCTTTGCAGTGAGTGGGGAATGTGGAAGCTTATTCTAAATAGAGGAATCATGTGCATAAGTTGTACATTTAAAGAATGGAGATGCTTTCTGTCCATAAAGGCACATTCACAAAGCAGACATGGCTCGACTGAAGGATGACTGACCTGTCAGCAGTTCCAGCTGCACAGGTGAAGTACGGCTCCTTCTTTAAGTTTTGCTCAGAGCTCCAGGATGATCAGTCTGGGCAATCTAAACGCTAATAAATCATCATCAACACATCCCAGCAGATCGATATGGTTTCTGAACAAAGGCTCGCTCCGAATCCTCCGAGAGCGATGTTCTCCATCAGAGCCAAAACGCTCCACAATTACCTTTGTGCAGCTACTTATATGTGTGTGATTATCTACACACATTGATCACCTTAAACATAATCAAACCTGACCTGTTTTGAACTGATCCAACCCCGCTTTCCTATTCAGTGAGAATGAAATTAGCCTACAGATAACATGAATTTCATGTGCTTCGGCGTACAGACCAATGTATTACATCTGACAAAAACTGAGAAAGTTTACTATTTACATTTGAGTGAGGTTTTCAAATCTTTTTTTTATTTTATTTATTTTGTGTTTGTGAGAGTGTGTGAGAGAAAAAAAAAAAGTATTGGGTTTGTTGCTTCTTGGTCTAAGTAGATAGATTTCAGTGTATTTAGGTGAGTTTTGGCACTTTGTAGTTTATTTGCTTGGGTGCCACGCATTTTCAAGGCAGGTAAAAAGTTTGCGGATTTACGCCACGTTCATTTTGATACATGCCGACTTGTGCTTACAATTTGGCACCACCACATATTTTCATGCATACGCACACTTCACACATAAGGCCCCTGAACTGGACTGACTTGAACTGAATTGATCTGATAATTTTTGACATTATGCTATTCCAATTTCTTTTTGACTTTGAGGTAGCTCAGTATGAGCTGTGGAGTACAAATCAATATTTGTCCCCTTTACATTTAAATAAAAACAATAAGCTGATGACGCATAAACTTTCTCTCACTGACCGCCTCTTGAGACAGCACTAAAACCTAACCTTTCCTCCAAACATCTCTCTGTGAGTGAAGATGTCTCTTCCCGCTGTTCCCACTATGATGGATGTCACAGGTCAGTTTGATGTGGAATTCCGCATCACACTGGCATGTCGCAATGGCAGCATCTACGTCCTGCGCAGGTAAGAATAAGCTTACCAAACTAGCTTGTTCTAGAACTCGTCTAACGCATTGGAGCCTAAACTCATACAGCTGTTTTCCCTGCTGCTGGTCAGGGAATCAGAGAAACCAAAGTACTGCATCGAGTTGTCGTCTCATCCTGTTGGGCTGGTGAGAGTTGGGAAGAACATGGTTGTAGGATGCACTGATGAGAGTCTACAGGGCTTCACACAGAAGGTAGATTTTGAACCAACTGTTATCTGATCACAGAAAATATTGTAAATGATTAAATCAGTCAGCGGTTAAGATCCTAATTTGAGTGACCCAACTGGATTCTTTGTTTCTGTTAGTGCAGAAATTCTATCACAGTAACAGTCTGGTTGTCTGCGGTTGTTTTTTTTTTTTTAGGGTAAGAAGTTGTGGAAGATCATCTTGCCGGCTCCTGTCACTACAATGGCTGCCATGGACCTCCCCACCAGGGGCCTTCAGGCTGTCCTGGTGGGCCTGGCAAACTGTCAGGTCCAGCTGTACAGGGATAAGAACCTGCTTAGTACCATCAAGACCCCCGACACAGTCACCAGCATCTGCTTTGGTCGGTACGGCCGTGAGGATGGGACCCTTATAATGACCACAAATGGAGGCGGCCTCATGGTGAAGATCCTGAAGAGGACGGCGGTGTTCGATGACATGGACAGCACTCCTGGCCCGCCATTGGCTCAGAGTGTCCGCCTCAATGTTCCTAAGAAAACCAAGCTATATGTGGACCAGACGCTGCGGGAGCGGGAGAATGGCCTGGCAATGCATCGAGCCTTCCACATGGACCTGAGCCGCATGAGGCTGGCTGCTGCCCGAGCCTATGTCAAAGCTCTGGAGTCCAGCCTGACCCCTATGTCCTCCAGCCTCTCAGAGCCCCTGAAGATGAACGCCGTGGTCCAGGGCCTGGGCCCATCCTTTAAACTGACCCTGAATGTCCAGAATATAGCGTCCTGTCGGCCCATCATGAACCTGGCCATCAACTTCCTTTACGACGACAACCTGTACCGGATCAGGAACCCATACATGAAGATCCCACTACTGGTGCCGGGACTTATTTACCCTGTTGAGACCTTTGTGGAGTGTACCAGCGACAAGGGCATCTCTGACATCATCAAGGTGTTTGTGTTGCACGAAGAGAAGAGCTCCCCTCTGCTGACGGCTCACATCAACATGCCGGTCAGCGAGGGTCTGGTGCTCAGCTAAAGCCCAGCTTTCCTGTTAACTGATACATAAGCTGCAATGCAGAATGTGGAGAGGAACCCTTCAGTTCAAGAACTGATTAACAGTAATAGCTTTGAGCAGAAGTCTGCTCAGCCCAGAGTTAGTGAATGTCTCCGCTGGTTAGATCACTGGTTTCCGGCAGTTAGCAATGATCTAGGAGGTGTAAACCGAACAATATGAATCAAACGCCTCCAGACTGGTAGTAGCATTAATATTGAAATATTATTATTTAGCATAATATCATTATGCTAAGAAAAAACGCCAGGTCCCAACCTGATGAAGTGTCCTTCAAAACTGTTACAACAATATCTGCCTGGAGGAATCAGGCCTGACTGGCTTTAACACCAACAGATGAACTAACGGCACTATCAGATTGTACAGGACAGTGGGGTGCTTCATCCATTTACTGATTCAAACACAGATCAAACCCAAAGTAAAAAGTGTCTGTATATAAAATTATTACATGTTTTCTCCTTAGATATGCTGTAAATTGTAGTTATGTCAGAATAAAAATAAAAGTAAAACTTGTGCACAGTAACATCCTTTCTGTAGCTGTTTTTCAGTTGTTCTCACCCCTAGCTCTTGCATAACCCTCAGCCTGTTTTCACTCTCCACACTGAATGAGGCAGATTCTTCAGTGAGTCTCCAATTCTGCAGCAATGATTGGATCTTCTTTACAGACTTGATTTATTCTATTACAGGTATCGGTTATCCTCTGATTCTGCTTCAGCAACCTCATTCTGCAAAATACATGTTGGATATTTTGCAAATCTTAGGGTTTGTATTGAAATTTTGATAACATGTTTAGATAATTTATTTTATTCAAAACCATTAGCAAAAATCTGAGTGAGACTTTAAGAGAGCATGAATTCTACTTTGTGTCCCATCGACTAGGGTTGCCACCTTTCAGAAATTAAAATAAGGGACTCTCACCACGGCGCGTGTTGCTCTATTCTCATGGGGTGGGATGACCGCTGCAGTGATAGACAATATTTTATGGCAGTGTTTTTTGTTTTTAAAAAGTGATCCATAGAGCAACTGTTCATACATGGAGTACTCCAAAATTGTACTCTCATCAGAGAAGCCTTCCTTTAAACATGTTTAATTAAGTAAGTGTTAAATGTATTTGGTAAACTACTCAAGTACTGAGTAACTGATCATAACACCTAATTTAATAATCAAAATATATTCTCAGACAGGGCTCCAAAAGTATTAAAGTTATGTGAAAATTATGGTATCTCCATTAGCACATTTAGCAGTGAGTGAATGAGGTTGATTGACAGCACTGGTTCTGATTGGTTGTTCTGGCTGGAACGTTGCATTACTTTAGCCAGCAATAGTAGCTCAGGGAGCAGGTGGGGGAGATTGCTTGTTTTCACAATAAATATGGAGAAAACATATTTTTTTTTAATTAAAGTTATATACTGCAGCTTGAATAAAATGCAACTACATAGCCTTTTTTAAGAAGTCTGGATTGCTTCATGTATATTTTGCATGTTGCCTATGACTGTTGCTCGTGGGAGAGACATTTCAGTAATCTAAAACTAATAGGAAAAAATTTAAGCAACCTACTTGCATACTTATGCGGACTTTGCATGTAAAATTCATGAGCAGTAAATATTGTGCTAGTTATCAGTAGTGGACCAAAGAAAGCAAGGCAGTGTCAAGCCTTTAATTGTGATGCTTTTGATACGTCAGACTCAAAAAATTGTAACGGCAGCTGCGTGGGGGGGGTCAATTAAATTTTTTGTCATGGGACCCAAGATTCCTGGCGGCGCCCCTGGATTCAAGTGCTTGGCGCACAAAGAAACAAATCCTTAGCAGTGAAAAGCAGTGAGTTTTCACGGTGACTGAGGTGATTGTGATGATCATGATTGATCTGCATCAAAAGAAAATAAAACTGCTGAAAATCACCTGTCGACACTACGCTGAGTGAATCAAGAGCTGGGGCGCTGCTACACACCTGTTTATTGTCATCCGTTAAAGTGAGAATAATAAATATACACCTCAAAATTGACAAATAAATTCATTATTCCTTAATCTTTGAGGCCTTTACTGTGAGGATTTAGGTTCTGTTGAGAAACGAGATATTTTCTATCTGTTGCTCATTGTTATCTCATCTCCCCAGGTTCGTTAATGTCATGTGTAAAAGTGAAACCACAAAGACAACAATCACTGTTCAACTTCACAATCAACCAGAATTTATTCAAACAAAAAACAAGTGGATAAATCACACCAACAGTTCGACCTGATCTTGTTGGCTAAAGTCAACAAGAAAACTTTAATTACCTTAGAAAATGCTAAATACAAAGATGTGTCTCCGGAGAGCACTGTGCAGTCACACCCCACCGATCTGACCAGCTGTTTTAGCTAAATTACTTTTACATCAAGGCGAGTTCCTGAACCACACTGAGCTTTCCTGACCTCTCTGACCCAGTGCATCAAACAGCAGACTTTAATTCTAGAAGATATTGCATTTCATATAATATCTTCAAACTCAGATAAAATAGACATGAGCAGTTTCAATACTAAAACATTGGTTACATTCAATATATTCTGATTAGTTTTCAATTTCTTTGGAAGTTCTAAAACATTTTTCAGATGAATATATGACTTATATACTTCTTAAGACTATGATCTAATATAAAAAACTACTGATTAGACTAATCTTAATCAAATCGTGCTCAATATATTTAACAGAAATGTTCTACTGATTAAGTTATGCATTGATTAAACCATGAGTCTAAAGCTAACCTAAATTGAGGCCTACTCAAAACAATCATGATCCTTCTAATATTTCAACATGCGCTAAAGTTAAACATCATTAAAACTAGCATATTTAAACTAATATTTCCAACAGTTTCTGTGTTGTGTTTTGGTTTAATTAGTCCCTGTGTCTTGCCCTTGCTTGATCCCAGCTGTATCTCATGTTCCCTGGTTACCCCTGGTGTACTTAATCCCACCTGTGTCCTAGTTGTTTGTCACTAGTCATTGCTGTTGTCTGACATTAGTCGTGTCTTGCTGTCCAGTTGCTACCGGTGTCTGAGCTCCTAGACTTATTGCTCACCTGTGCTGCCTGAATTTCTGTACTCCGTGTTCTTCATTAAAGCCACCATATTCACCATAACCTGGGTCCAGCCGCGTCCATCCTCATCATCAGAATCAACCATTTCATAACATTTACTGGCTAGCCACATAGAGGTTTACTTGATACATGTAAAAGAGCATTGTCCTGCATAAAAATCATGCACAGTAAGCTTTAAAATTTTAGGTGTAGTGTTAAATAAAAAGTGTTGGGTTGGTGTTGTTTTAACACCACACAGCTTTAAAATAACACCGCCAGGGTAACTGCTGACATTAATCGTTGTACTATGTGGGAGATGGAAATCCCAGTTTACCTGAGGGAAAATACCAAAAGGATTAATAAAGTTTCTGTCTGTCTGTCTAATCAATCTAATCTATCTGAGGACTGGCGGTGTGGGGGAATCCTGTGGTACTCTGATTGACTGGTGCCTGGCTGATGGTTTTTGTTTACTAGAGAAGCCAATTAGAAGTTAAAGGAAGCCAAGTAAGAGAAAACCTACATATACTTCAGAACCAGGAAAACAATGAAAGTTTAAATGTTTTTATTGACATTTAAACTAGATTACTAGATTTCATGCTTTAATTAAATCTAAAAGAAAGAAAGAGAGAGATCAAAAATGATATAGCAATTTGGCTCACATCATTAAGAACATAATAAAAATCTATGATAAGAGCTGAGGTGTTGGACTGGTCCCTAGGATATTATAAGAAGCTATTGTCCCAGAATGTAAAGTGCATAAAGATTCTACTTTGGCTGACAGCTACAGATCTGGAGTCACCTCTAATTTACATAAAGTAATTAGAAAATGATTGTTGAAAAACTATTAGAAACTCCAAAAAAGGTCTTTCAAACAGGATCTCAGTTCCATGGGAACCTGAGATCTTGATTGGATCTCAGCTTCAATAATAATAATAATAATAATAATAATAATAATAATAAAAACTTTCTCTCAACTCAGAAGAATAGATAAGAAATTTACACTTAAATGACATAAACTATTTAGGGAAGGTTGAATGTTTCAAATATGTAAGAATCTGGTTTTAATGAGTGGGTCATGTGGGAAAAAATATTGATGAAATAATTATGGAATATAAAAGGTTTATTTATGTTTTAAGAAGTTAAAGAGTTAAAGAGATATAGAGAGTGAAGTGCAGACACAGCAGCACTTAAAACATCATTATGGAAATCAGTTTTTGATTTTGGTTACAGAATATTAGACTGTCTACTTGTAAGACGAGGCTTAAAACTGTTCTTTTTGATAAAACTTGTAGCTAGACTGGCTTAGGTTATCTCGACTTATTTCTATAGTTATGCTACCATAGGTTTAAGCTACTGGAGGACAAACTGTCTACGTTTTCTCACTTTCATCTTCTACTCTTTAATTTGCATCAAACTGTTAACTTTTTGTTTTCTTTGTTATTTCTCTCTTCATAGAAGCGACACCTGGTGTTTCATTCTGTTTGGCTGTGGTTCTTTTCTAGAGGAAGACATTGGCTGAAATAATGCTGCCATCAACTAATTATCCTCCTTCTCCTGCTATTAACTTTTTGCTTTCATGAACATAATCCTACATCACTTTATCTGTGTCTTTTTTGTGTCTCTACTCTATCTTCCCAGACCCCCAGGCGGTCATGGCAGAGAGCTATATGTAGTGAGCAGGTTTTTCTGGAGTTTTTCCTCTCCACCGACACTAAATGCATGCTCACTATTAGGGATAGCTGTAAAGTCAACATCATAACACAAGTGATTGTTGCTACATGCTTGTCCAGGAGGAAGGAATGCTGCCAGTCAATGACTCCATGCAATTTGAAAAATTAATTGAGCATACTGTGCTGTTTCATAACTAAGAAACAGTACAATTGGAATGTATGTGTGATTGAATTGAAATAATATTCTTGTAAAGCGCCTTGAGATGACATCTGTTGTGAATTGAATTGAAATCCACTTGTATGGTCTGGACAGATCTGGTTTAATTTTTTTAGTTCAGTGTGGTTTGGATTCAAATTGTGGTTTTCTGCAGGCGGACTTATAATTTTTAAACAAAGCCATGTGTATGATAATCATTACTCCCACTCAACAGAAATGACAGGGATGGGATTGATCACAGACCCAGAAAAACAAACTTTGGAAGTCCTGCTTACCACAGTGATGTTGTTTACATTTGTGCTGTTATTACAACTGCAATGCCATTTTCAAAGTCAAAAGAAGGTCATTCATCAGAGGTTTTAGGTGTGATATTAACTTTGGAATGATACTGGTGAATTTGGCTGCCCTCTGACCCACAACATTCCTGCTGTGGGTCATTGCTTATTTTTAACATAGTGGCCAGTAATGGTGGCTTGTGAAGTCCAAACAGATGTACATTTCCTCCAGTTGTTTTCCATCGACGTCTATTTGTATTTACACCAGAAGCAAACCCCGCCAGTATTTTTTGCAGAATACGACTGAGACCACTTAAAAAAGTATGCCGCGGTCAGGTTGTTTAGTCCTCGCCAGGATTTGCTTGGATTCACACCTGCACAAAAGGTCCAGACTAATGGGGAAACAAAATCTGTTCTGCTTAAAGTGGACTGAATGTATCAGGTGTGAATACACCTTAAGTTGCAAGATAATACAGTAGACATAGTATTTATTGCTCATGGACTCATGACATGGACTTCATGGACTATGAAGAATTAATAAAAATTTTGATGTCATACAGAAGAACTTTTAGCACTTCTAAACACTTTAAGTTGGACAGCAGCTACAACACTGAAATGCTTCAGTCTGCTTAGATTTTAGTAAATCTGTAGTTTTTCATTTGCTTTGAGATACAAGACAGTGTGTTTTGTTGGATATAATTTCAGTTAATTTTCAGAATAAAAAGGGAAGGAAGAAAACTACATTTTTATGGCTGGAAGTTACTTGTCAGACAGCTTTGTAAAAAGGAGCAGCAACAAGAAATACTGAAGGCATAAACAAATCTATTTAGTGTAATTGAGATAAATAGCAGAAACAAAAAAATAAATAAACAGATAAAAAGAAGATTGAAAGGGATATGCTCTAAAATACAAAGGACAGTTACAAATCTAAGGAGGAGAAATAGATAAAGATGGGAAGATGTCATATCAAAACCTACAGGGTTAAATAGTTACTTGAAGACAATGAATAAGCATGATGCTTCCAGCTGGACTTGTTTTTCTGGATCTGTTACATATCAGCATTAAGAACACATAGACTTACAAATATTTATTCAGGAGCAGGACTTTGAGTGGATTATGGCTGAAGAATTCAGGTTTGCCTTGTTTAAATTTTTCAGGAAACAGGGATCATTATAATTTGAGGTTAAAAAGCCGTTCTGGTCCAAGATCAAAACGTAATCTTTAATAATACACCAAACCCCATCAATGTAAATTTGGGTTACAAGGTCGTTGAACTGTAAACTGTGCTGTCGCGTCATGTGACATGTGTCAGCCAATCGCAGCTGCAGAGCCAGGAAGTGTGGCGCAGTCCAAGGATAGTCCCTCCAAATACTGGTGGCAGAAAACTGATGAGTTGTCACCATTAATATTTAAGGCAACATTTTTAGCTACTTCTTTTTGTATCGATGGTTTCTAATTTTCCTGACGTGTGGACGCTGTTGTCAGATGCTCGCCGCCGGTATGGTGAGCTGTTCGCGGATGAAGCTCCCCAGGCGGCGGTGTGTGCTCCGGGCAGAGTCAACCTGATCGGGGAACACACTGACTACAACCAGGGATTCGTTCTTCCAATGGTAAAACATTCAGCTGCGACTGTTGTCCTTGTTTGTTGGTTGGACATGTTTCTGTCAATGATACAACTTCAGACCCGGTAAATGCTCTTCGTCAAGCTTTAGGATGAAACTAATGCAATAACAGAAAAGAAATGAGAACTTTGCATAACTTCTATCTTTTACTAAGGGACCTGTTTTTGTAATCAGTTAAATCTAACTTTTTGTGTTGAAACAGGCGCTTCCCTTTGTGACCGTGGTGGTTGGAGGTCCAACCTCTGGCCATGAAGTTACCGTGGTAACCGCAGCGGAGGACGCTGATGAACCCCGGAGAGTTGACTTCACCTTGACAGGCGATGGATGCTCTCTGTCGCCAGGTTTACCTCGCTGGGCAAACTATGTGAAGGGTGTCATACAGCACTACAAGGGTAAACATACGATCTGGTAAAAATGGACGTGGAATGCTGTTTCACTTCCTGTATTTTATTAAATTACACGTAATATTAACAGGCTGTTAAAAACGTTGTACAAAGAAACTTTTAGCACTTCTTAACACTTTAAGTTAGACACTTTAAGTTGTTATTGTCCAGATACAACACTGAGAAATGCTTCCTCCAGATGCTCGCTGCAAGAAAGAAAAAAATTTGTCTGACATTTTTTCAGACAAAAAATGTTATCAATGATTAGGAGCAATACTGCACTTTCTGTGTGATCTGTTCACTTTTTTAAATTATGAAGGGGGTCAGTTGGTTCAATCTTTATGTTTCTACTTTCCCCCACAGTCTCTTAGCTCTTACTGATACAGGTAAGGTAGTAATTTTATTTATATAGCACATTTTCAGCATAGTGCTTACACTTTTATACTGTTTAAATACAGTTATTTAAGTTCCTGTTACCCATGAGCCTTTGTATGAGTTTGGTCTGCAACTTCCTGGCTGGCATTCCCGCATGTTAAGACTAGGGGTGCACCAATTTATCAGCCAGCTAATTTCCTTAATTTTGGGATATCAGTGACTACCTAACAGTCATGATATCTAACTGCACTTGCTGCCATTCTATGAGATCATGTTCCTCTTGTCTGTACATCGCCAATAAAATGGTTAAAAAACATTTAATATATGAACTGATTTTCCATAATTTAGCTTATGTATATAATGTACAGCGCTTTTTGTCACCAACTGACTGTATAACATGTTTCATGTGCTGAGGAGCGATCAGAAACGGCAGAGAACAGATTCGAGGTGAGGCAGGCAGTTTTCTTGACTCATGGCAGGGGGCACTCATAATCCCAGACATTGTGACTCCACAGACTCTTACTCTGCAGTAAGAGAGCTAGCCATACAGTAAAGTCAAGTGCAGCAATATATTTATAGTTTTATCTTCTTACCACAGCAATTACTTATTAATAACCACAAAGCCATTGAGCCTAAAACCATTCTACTGCAACAGACTGAATGTTAGGCTCTTTGTGTGGGAAATATTTGAGTGTTTTTCCTTTTTGTGGCGTTGTTGTCAATTGCTATGGCAATTAAACATTCATCACATGCATGCTGTCCATTTGAGTGGATATGTGAGTATATGTGAGTACATCTTTCAAAACACTGAAGTGAAATTTCTCAGACAAGGAGGGAAATAGCCTGAGTGAGACAAGGATTATTCATACATGAAAAGGATCAGAGCCTCCATGTTACTACTGTAATTTTGGTGCAAAACATTTTGCTTCAAGCCATCTGTCCACATCTTCTCCTCCAGCTAAAGATCATAGGAATGTAGACAAACAGTTGATCAGTCACCATGCAGCTGGACAGGTGTGTAATCACACAGAGAATACAGTATCCAACAACTACCTGTCTGCCTTCTTCCCTTCCCCAATTCAATTAAAAAATTTCAATATTAATCCAAAAGGGAGATTAAATGTTGTAATTCATACAAGTTTCTCCAAAGACTGCCATGGATGCTGGGTGGCTATAGACAGGAAGGATGTCAGAGGGTTCTTCAAGTCTGACAGCAGATTTGAAGAAGCCTCTGACTGAAGACAATTTGTTGTTGTACGTACAGTACACCAACAAATGTAATTGATACATTTCTGATTTATCAATTGAGCAAAGTGAGCAAACCTGCAAGTGAGCAGGTTTGCTCACTTGCAAAGTGTGTAGACGTCTGTCATTTTTTTTTATCACTGGTACTCATCAACTGTGAGTGACTGAATGATGCAATCTCAAACAAAAATTTGGAAAATCATATTGCATGGTTTTTAAGTAATTATTTAGCATTTTACTGATGATTTGATACATCTAGTGCCATCTAGTGTTTGTGAATACAATACAGCAGGCAGGTCGAAGGTGGGGCGGGTGTGATACCATTCCCCTTTTATTCTTCATGCCCCAAATGCTCTTTTGTGAGTTTTTTTTATTTTTTATTTTTATTTTTTATGTGTGCATCAGGAGATCTGCTTGTGCCCTTCTATTTATAGCTAAATATATAAATTTAGCTAAATTAATTAGTCTGGCTGCCCTGTGTCTAAAATTGAAGTTTTTTAGACGTCATTTTTAAAAATGACAATTTTTAGTCATTCACAGACTCAGTGCCTCTGCCTCCATGTTATTAAGACACCGGGCGCATGGTAAGGAGGAAGTGAGTGGAACTGCGCTTTCTATTAAATTATGGGCAAAATTATGTATTTTTTCAACATACACTTGTTTCTGAAATCCATCCATCCATTTTCTGTTCACCCTTGTCCCTAATGGGGTCTGGAGGTGCTGGTGCCTATCTCCAGCTACGTTCCGGGCGAGAGGTGGGGTCACACTGGACAGGTCACCAGTCTGTCGCAGGGCAACACAGAGACAAACAGGACAAACCAGAAATTTCCATATCTACAGCACCTCCCGACCCCACTAGGGACAATGGTGTAAGAAAATGGATAAATGGATGGATGGACTTAATAAAACTGTAGATCTGATGTTGAAGTTAGAAAATTTGTTTTTATTAATTTTTGTTATTGTCCTCGTAGTAGCAGGGAAAAACCCCTCCTCGCCTTAAAACACAGAGATGGATCGGCAGCAGAAAAAAAAATTTACTTTAATTTTATCAGGCTGTCGCAGTGCTGGACTAAATGCCGGGTTGGCTACAGGCAGCCTGAGTCGGTCCCATCACTGTGGGTCAGAATCAGATATCCTCATATGAAAAAACGGTACAGCATCTGTAACCGCGACACACCTCAAAGCTCTGGTACTCCCTTACGGGTTCACACCACTGGTGACAGGATCTGGGTGGAGGTGAGCGATTGTGAATAAAAGTTACTGCAGAACCTCAACTGCTAAAGGAAGATTTGGCCCATTGCATTTGGAGCTCACAAAAATTATTTTTATTAATATATTAGTGAAAATACTGTACCAACAATTTGGGATGTTTCGCTTTATGCTGTGGTCCACAGCTAAATCAATCAAGATATCTCCAAAGCAAGGGCGGCCTGACCTATGGAGATACCAGGGCCCCTCTCCATTAGTGGCCTTTGGACTGTCCACACAGCTCCAGCATGCAGCTCTGTGCCAAAGTGCACAGCACGCAGCGCCATCTTGTTTTATGTCGCCACAATGCCTCAAATCGTGTTATTTCAAATTCCTTATGTACCTGACCCCTTCCCCTCAAAGGTCTTTGCATGGCCCTTCTCTTCAGATCTCTTCAGGGTTTTCTGTGGGTCTGGACACCGAGCCGGTGAAATCAGCTGATCCCTGCTGTAAGCAATGTGGTCAAGTTGCTTGTTACCCGGGTAAAAGGAAAACAAAGTCGGAAAATGCAAAGTAAAATGAGGAGTAGCCGCAACAGGCTGCATACTCATCGGCACATATGCACTAATAAAATCTTGATCTCTTGACTGAGGATACTTGACCGTTGTCTTGAACTTCTTCCATTTTCTTATACCCGCACCAACAATTGCTGCCTTCTCACCAAGTTGCATGCCTATTGACCTGTAGACCATCCCAGCCTTGTGCAGGTCTACTGTTATACCCCTGATGTCCTTGCACAACTTTCTAGTCTTGGCCATTGTAGAGAGGTTGGAGTTTGTTTGAGTGTGTTGACAAATGTCTTTTATACATGTAACAAGTTTAATCAGGTGCAGTTAATACAGGTAATGAGAACAGGATGGCTTATTAAAGAATAATAAGCCTCTGTGAGAGCCAGAATTTAGTTGGTAGTGTATCAAATACTTATGTTCAGCAATAAAATGCAAATTAATTTCTTAAAAATTATACAAAGTGGTTTCCTGATCAAATGTCTTCAAATAGAATCTGCATTATGTGGGATTTTTTCATGAAGACAGTTATATTAACTCAAACAGGGACAGATTTACATCTAGGATGTCATAAGTGTTATCTTGTCTAGCACCACAGCTGAAATATGCACTGCCTTTGGGTTTTATTTGCTGCAGCTCCTGGTCTCCCAAATTTCAGAGCAGTGGTAGCTAGCAGTGTCCCTCTGGGTGGAGGACTGTCTAGCTCTGCCTCTCTGGAGGTGGCCTTCTACACCTTCCTGCAGCAGCTCAAGCCAGGTGAGTCAAAGTGGAGCTCCAGCCATTTTACAGCACAGACTTACAAAACTTTACTAAGACACACTTCCAATGGCTTATTACATTTGGTGCAAGTGCACACTATGTTGATAATGAAACTGGAATACAAAATGCAAGCGACTGAACATCATTTGTCATTCTATGAGTAATTATGTATGTTAGATTCTGAAAGTTCTGGTGAGACTCTAACATACATATTTTTCAGAGTGTTGGAGCATGTGGAAGAAACTTAAATCACAATCGTAAATTTAGCCTTAAATTTGTTCATACTCTCAATACGAGTAAATGTCTTATGTGTCAAATTTGTAATTAAAATTTTATTGATTTTCTGGATACAATCACATATTATGTAAGATAACTTTGAACAACATAATATCCATTGTCTGCCAACAAAATTGTGTTTAACATCAGTTAAGAAACTTTTAATGGTATGTTATGATGTAACATAAAAATATAAAATGATTAATGAACAAAAAATATACATGAATCAATATTGATTCATTAACTTTGATTTAATATAAAATCAACACAAATGTTCATGTAGATCCACATTCAGATGATAATTAAATCAACATTGATTCATTGTCAGTTATGGTTTAAATCCTAACATTGATTCAACGTGTAAATTACGACCACTTTCAATATCGTTTCAATATCAATGTGGATTCAATGCTTCTACCCAATGTTGTTTCAACATTAGGCAGAAACATATTTCTGCCTAAAAAAATATGGCACAAATATGTTTGTGCCATATTTCTTTTTTTGTATGTGTTGCCCTGTTCTTTCTTGCTCTTCCCCAGATGATGGAGAGAAACTGGAAAAAGTGCTGGCATGTCAGCAGGCTGAACACACCCATGCTGGTGTACCATGTGGTATTATGGACCAGTTTGTGTCTGTTTTCGCCAGGGAGGGACAGGCTTTACTCATTGACTGCAGGTAAAGACAAACATCCAGATAGAGGACATCAATCATTCTTCATTAACTGTTCTAGTCCATTATCTATATGAAACAGAAAACAAATCTTTGTCATAAGTCCTATTTGTTTTTGTTCTGAGTCAGGTCTCTAGAAGCCACCTCAGTCCCTCTGTCAGATCCAAGCTTGGTCATCCTCATTACCAACTCTAATGTAAAGCACTCGCTGACTGGCAGTGAATACCCAACAAGACGCAGACATTGTGAACAGGCTGCCTCTGCACTGGGAAAATACAGTTTGAGAGATGTTACAATGAAAGAACTAGAAGGTATGGAGTGGTTTGGTATGTAAGAGCCTGTTTGTTTGTTTTTTTTTTGTCTGAAACCAAAATGTCACATGCTTCAGATTTTTAATGTCTTACTCAGTTTTTATATACCAGAAAATAATATTACTTCGTATATTTTTATGGTTTGGATTTTTCCCTGTGAGGTATTTATTTCACAATAAAGGTCAACTGTGGAATTTCAATTGAAAGTTGTTAACAACTTTAGTGACACGCAAACCCAAAATTTAAGGCCGAGACAGATTCCTTTTGAGGAATGTAATTGTAAGGTTTTATTGATAGCTATCCATTGCACTAAATTGCAGTTGAAATCAAACATTTAGTGTATCAAAAAAACATAACTTCTTTTCCTCTCATTTCCATGTTGTAAATGTCAAACTGAGAGAATATTTTATTCTTTCTAGTTCAAGTTTACATTTTCTAATAATTGTGGACAAACTACTGATATTTTCTTTGCATGGAGGTTGATTGGAGATGCACCTATGAATGTATTTTAAGAGTGAGAAAGCTCAGATGTTTTTTTATGACAACTTTCTATAGGCCCTCATATATTGAGGGTCTATTCATCAGTGTGGCAGAATTGCTTTTTGATTACTAATACACTTCAGCTGGTGCCATAACTTTCCATGTCTGTTTTTCCTGGGTTGAATGTTTATCCCTTGTGCCATTCCATATTATGAAAGTGTTTGATTTGCATTTGTGGACTGGATGGTAGTAATTGCATGTCATTAGCAACTTTAGAAATACATTTACTTAGAGAAACTGGTGATTTGTTCAATACATACAGTATTCCACCTACTGTGTAATTTTGCATAAACAGCATTTTCTCAACAAAATGTTAAGTCATATTCCAATAGATCTATATTGTGAGCATTTTCTTTCTTTGTCCTGGGAAATGGTGTAAGTCTTTAATAGTGACTGGAGCACAGCAGGTCCTGAAGCTGGTCAGTTAATGAATAATCTGGGTTAATCACTTGAATCATCATACTGAATCAGGAATCGAGCTAGGGTGAAAGTTAGCTGACTTTCTCAATACATGGCAGGCTTAGATCATTCTCTTGAATTGGTCTCTTACTCAAGTCAAGGATTTACCTGAAACACTGCTGACTCACTCACTGTGAAGTGGATGATAAATCAGATATAGAAACCATGAGTCATCAGGAACAGAAGTGGAAAAAAGAATGTTTGTTTTACTACAAACAATGGGGAGAGGGGACTAATCTGATATTTTTCAACCTACAAGCACACAAACTTGTTTTCATTACCTAATGTAACCCTTCTCTTTAAAATAGTTATTTATTTTTACTCATGGTCCTCTGAAGACCAATCATTTAGTCAAGTTCCTTTCATATTTCCACCATCCCCCACATTTCAGAGGCCAAGCAGAAGCTGGATGATGTAACTTATCGAAGAGCTCGTCATGTTATTGAAGAAATACAAAGGACTGTCCAAGCTGCTGAAGCCCTAAAGAAGGGGTCCTACAAGGAATTTGGCCAGCTAATGGTGGAAAGCCACAATTCCCTGAGGTAAAGGTAAATATGATTGTGAACAGAAACCATGAGGTGCTCAGTAACATGATCTGCTTGTCAGGGACCTGTATGAGGTGAGCTGCAAAGAACTGGATGAACTGGTTTCTGCCGCCATGGAGGTAGAGGGGGTCTTCGGCAGTAGAATGACTGGTGGAGGGTTCGGGGGATGCACCGTGACTTTGCTACAGGCACATTCTGTTGACATGGCCATACTACACATGCAGGTAAAAACAAGACCCTTTCAGATTAAGTTATTTCAGTATAAGCTACAGGGAGTTTCACTTGTTGGTCTATGACTGGTTCTCTTTTTTTATATTACGGTACTGTTCTATTTTCTCTTAGGTTCAAACAACAAGTAGACATTAACTTTGAATGGATGTTAATCTTTTACAAAGTTAGATTATCTTTTTTCTAGTATTAAAGTTTTAAAGCCAAAAGAACACAAAATAGTGGATTTTTTTGAGGTCATATCTGTATCAGCCATTATGGAATAAAGAACTTCCAGGATATCTTCTTCACAAGACTGAAATCAAATGTTTTAAGTTAGGTTTTCTTCAGATCTACTGCAATACAGCTACAAAGGAAGTTGTTGGTGGTGCACCACACAGACAAGTTGTTCTACCTTCACTCTGTATGTGGTCCCACTGCCATGGTATCATCACCAAACTTTATGACGGTATTGTTTGGGTAGGTTTGGTGATATTGAATGGGATGATGAAAACAATTCTTTCAGAGCGGGTCTCAAGTTCCTAACAGACTACTTGACAAAGTTATTTGAAGAAAATATTGAGCTAAGGAAACCATGTCGGACTTCCACTCACGCAGAACCTTGATTTTCTGGAATTCCAGACTGTCCACTCAAAGGTTCCTAATCACAACCAAGTTGTATTTGTATATGTTTATATTTGTTACTGCTGTCTGTGTGTCTGTCTTATGACCTTCTGCTGCCTTTCTTGGCCAGGTCACCCTTGTGAAAAAGGTCTTGACCTCAATGGGTTTTTAAAGGATTAATAATAATTAGAAAGAACAAGGAATAAAGGGATAAGACAAATAGATTGTTCCATGATTATTCCCGTAACTGTCACAATTTTTTTCAATTGATTTTTGACTTCTGTTTATGATCTTACTTTGCATTTTTCCTTACAATAGGAAAAATACAGTGGAACTCCAACTTTCTACGTTACAACTCCATCAGAAGGATCAAGGGCTCTCAGTCTGATTTGACCTCACTTCTTATTTCTGCTGTTTGAGAATCTACATTTTCTGCACACACTGAAAGGCATCTGGAATCATTCCAGTAATATGAAAACAGGGTACCATGAAAACGTTTTGCCACAATGATGCATTGCTTTGTCATATACTAGATAAAAATTGCACAGTTTTTAGTTCATGACATGTAAAGGTACCAAGTTATTGTACTTTTATACTTTGAAATAAATCATACTTTTAGATACACTGATTTTCGTTTTTTAAATAAAATGTTTATATCTCAACTGTTCAAGATGTTATTAAATGTAGGTGTGTTGTTGTGTGTACCCTCATTATCTTCAATACCCCCTAATAAGATGGGTGTTGCGGAAAATGCACTCCAAAATATGGTTACATTTCACAAGAAAGACATTTCACAACCAAGTAACAGTTGCACGTGTTGCAACCGTTACTTGATTTCAACGTGTGCAGAGCTTTAAAGCTATAGTATGTGGCTATTATACTGTATATATAAAAAAACATGTTCTTTACATATTTTTTAAAACTATCTCTTTTTTTGTGACAGTATGATGTGAAAAAAAGTTTTCTTTTCTGCCTTTTGCAGAAAGGGGGTCAGGTTTTGAAAATCGGCCGAGTATTGGCCGACAATTCTAAAATCGTGTAGTGTGAACTGGGCTTCAGGGGAGTCTCAAAATTCACACACCAATGCAGCACAACTCACAGGCCAGAAGCAGCTTGTAAATCAAGACATATTTGTGTTTGCATCTAAAATACAAGTGTGGATCTTGTTTTGTACATTTGTGAATCTTGATCTGAGCATTTGTGTGTTATGAGACTGTTTTAGCTCTATAAGGAACCGCAGCGCCCCACTTTTGAAAATATTTCTGTCGGTGCCCCTGCCGTCCTCTTAACAGTACCACCCCATTGATGAATGCTACTTTATAATAACATTAACAGCTCAGTCTCTGTAGGTATAAGACTGGGTTGCTCCTCTTCCCCATTACTGTTTTATAATGGTAGCTGAAATGTTATCAATTTTAATTAAGTAACATTGAAGGCATTAACATATTTGGAAAAAATATAGTAATAAGTCAATTGGTTGATGACACAACTCTCTTTCTAAAGGAGAGCAGTCAAATTCCATTTACAAACAATAGGTTTTTTCTCTAAAGCCTGTGATTTACAATTAAATATAACCAAGTGTGAAATAATAACCATTCATTATTTCCTTTGCAAATATATTGTTGCAAATATATTATGTAATATAAAAGTGAAGATAGAGGTGAAATATTTAGGAATATTAATCTGTAAATATAAAGCAGTGTCTGAGATGAATAATATCCATAATAATGTTAGAAAATGCAAAATAAATTTTAAGTAGTTGGATTCCAAGGTTTATCACCATCTTTGGAAGAACACTCCTAACCAAAATGTAAAGTTTATCCAGATTGATCTACCCAGTATGTTCTCTGGCATGTTTATTAAGAGATTTGCTGCCAACCTCTTAATCGACCACATCGACCTGTGTGGTTACTAATCATTGAGGACATGAGAAATGAGTGCACAGCCTGTAATTTATAATGTCCTCCAGATTAACTTGCTTTATGAATCATTTCCATCAGTGTTCGTATTTTGGAATTTGTCTTTGATGGGTTTTTATCCCTCCTCTGAAAAGGGATGAAATTGTGTGCAAACCACACCAATAAGCCTCACTAATATCCTCGCCGGCTGAAAAATGGAGCGTACCCTCTGTAACTTACGTATTTCCGCCTACCTGTGGAGCTGTTTCCGGCTGACAGCGAAGCTCCACCACTGAAACTCTTGCTGTGGAGCTGGATCGTAAGGCGGAAACAGGATATGCCAAGTGAACGTTGGGCTGAGGTGTATTTATGTGAGTTTTAGGGCCGATTTTGAAAAACTAAAGTTTTGCCTGGCAGGATAGAGCGGTGGAGACAAAGTACTTCAACTCCTGTCTTAGTTTGACAACAGTTGGACTTCTCCCGGTGAGTCACTTTTCCTTGGGTTGTGGGGAGTCTAACGCTGCTTCCTGGCAAGATAAGGTCGTGCTGTGGCTGTAAAAGCAGAGAACTCAGGTGTGCTAGGAGGACATGGCTGCTGTTCGTTCAGGTGTTGAAGTTTGTGGAGGTTAAGTTGGTTCCTGCTGAGGCCGGACTCTCTCCGTCCTCAGCCGAATCCTGACTAAAGATCCAGCAGCAAAAAGTTTCACCTGCTTAATCCTTTCTCCGTCACATAGAAAGAAGTAGTAAAACAAAAGTTGATGTTTTCAGACTCATAATTAGCTAGTAATAGTGTCTTTGTGGACAGAAGATAAAATCTACTTCTCGGTTGTGGGTTATTAGACCATTTGTTTTGCTGGGTTTTAATCCAGTCCAGCTGTCAAAACGGCCATTGATCGCAGTAAAACTGAGCGCTTTCTGAGCAACTTTTTAATTCCAGCGGAGAAATCAACACAATGGTAAAAGTTTGTCCACTTTGACCTGCAGAGGAAAGCGGGAGCTTTAACCGGCTGAATAATAGTTCCTACCATTGTTACATAATGACGGAATCGTCTAAGGTGTGTCTTGGCTCATCAGCAGGTGTGTTATTACCGCGGCCATGTAGCTCCATACAGGTTATGAAGGACTGGAAACCTTTATTGGGTCACCATTCCAGTCAACTCCACTTTAGGCTTCTCATAAATAGTTTGTAGAGGATGAGAAGCTAAGTAGCTCTTACAGGTCTTAACTCATGTGCTTTTTATTTTGGTTTTATTCTATTTGCTATTTTATGATTGTTGGTGAAATTGTGAAACACTTTGGTCATTTTTTTAAATGAGCTATGTAATGTGTCAATACTAAAGCAGTTTAGTATTGAGAATTTGCTTAAATGATAGAATTCACCTGGCTGCCTTACAGGTTTGTCCTTCCATTTTCACCTGCTGCAGGCAAACAAAGAACCTTTGTTAGTAGACTGAGTGCTGTTTCAGCTTCATTGTAAGGGCCATCTGAAATTATCTTACAGGTCAAAATAATGACAACTACCAGAATGGTGAGCTTGTTCAAGAAATATGTCACGAATGTAGGCTTTTTATTAAAACGTGAGACAGTGATGTTTATTTTTACATTGAAAAGGAAGGGGGAATGTTTACAGTTGACTATAGCCAATGCCTAACAGAGCGTTTAATTTTACTGTTGCAGTTTGATCCATTCCATGAATTGCTGGTCTGTTCAGAATGTTGTTCTATGTCAGATTTGCATACAAATGATAAATAAATATCCTTGTAATTTTCATATTATGCCATAATTATATTGTATCTTTTTGATGGTAAACCATCAAAAAGATTGGATTTTCAAATAGAACAAATGCCAGGTCAGTTTGGGAAACCAATAGATTGTTAATATATAAATGGGCCCCGGGTCACTTTGGACTGGAAAAATCGGGCGCAGAGGTTAAAAAGGTTAAGACTCTGTGGTCTAGGGCAGGTGTCTTCAACTCCAATCCTTGTTTTCAACACACCTGGATCATATAAGGCCTTTAGAAGGACACTGGAGAAGTTGAGATTCATTCTCAGAACTGGTGTGGTCTTTAGGTTTTGCAAAATACATTGAAGATAAAAACAATGATAAACGAGTTGTAACGGCAACACAGTATTAAAGTCTCTTTGGCATAATAAGCTTAATTAAAACCAGTTTAAGTTTATCAAGAAAACTACATTAAGTTGCAACACACAGGGCCTCCAGGCAATTATAACATGAAGTTAAATGATTGTTATAATAATCACAATAAAATTGATCAAATACCTGTTTCTGAAACAAAAGTAAGTTTGTTTTTATATGTACTACACTGTTTATAACTACGAAAAGATTGATAGCATTTTGAAGCAAACTTACCACCAGTTACAACAACAGGTAAGCAACCTTTATCCCTTTGGGCTCCTTTTGTAACCCACATTTTATTTCCATCCAGTTCTTGTCCTGTTGTTATTGTGTAACTCGGATTAGCATGTCACAAGCTTGAATTTACCCAAACTACTAAACTATTATTACTAACTACATCTCTCTGTTGTTTATGGCAAAATTGTGTGAGTAAAAAAAATGGCAAATTTGAAGTGTATCTCGTTTTTGTCCCTGGTTTCATTAATTTGCCACTCTTCTTTTTCTGGTGGTTTTCAAAAAAATTTAAAGTGCTTGTTACCGCCACAATCTGTTCTTTAGTGTGCACTGGAGCTAATGCTGTTCACTGATAGAATTTACATCTGAAATGGATTGGGTAAAGACAGCTTCTGTGTTTTAAAGAACTGAGAAAAACAGATCATATTCAGAGAGATGTATAACTGAAGATACCTTCTACATTTAGTGTTAAGGACAAATAATGTTTTGTCCTTAACAAAACTGTGACAGAGGTCACAGTACTGTCAGCGTTTGATATTTTGAAGCATGAGTATAACAAAGTATTACTTTGTTAAATAATGTAAGGATTGTTTAATTTTTTTATTTTTTGCCATTTTAATAAAATATTAAAATATTGTTAGGGTACCTAATAGGACGGACTTTGTTAGCATAAAGAATACATTTTTAAAGAGTAGAAGCATGTTTTAAAAAATGTGTTTACATTTTTCATATAATCGTAAGTATATCCACTTGATAACATACTGAAAATGTATTTCAGAAAAATACAGGATATTTAAAATATACTTAATATAATACTTTTTTACCAGGGGGCAGCGGTCCAGGATGAAGAAATACTGCTCTACAGCAATGCTTCCCAACCTCAGTCTTCGAATCACACTGCACTGTATGTTTCAGATGTTTCCCTGATTCAGATGACTGCAGTTCAGTCAAAGCTTGTTAGCTTATTAGCCATCAATTGAAATCAGATGTACTGAATCAAGGAAATACCTAACTTGTGCCTTGAGAACCAGGGTTGGGAAAACACTGCTTCCAAGACTAGCACAAATTTGTTGAAATGAGACAAAAATATTTCAAATTTTTTTACTCCCCATGGTGTACCAAACAAAGCTAAATGTCTGAAAGAGAGTAGAGGTCTGTTTCACAATAGTTGGATTTAGACATCCAGGATAAGAGATGAAGCCATGTTTGACAATATGATCAGCTCATCCTGGTTTTATCTATGTCACAAAGACCAGTATAGTTCTTGTAAATGCAGGTCCACAAATTTCTTCAACACGCCATGATATCAATTCACTGATGTTACTGTAGATAAACTAAGTAGGTCATACTTCACACCAAACAAGCAATATTTTGATGGAGGTTCATGACTAATTGAAGCACATCATACTAGAGAATAAAAAACTGCAAATAGCAAAGTAGCTTATCAATTGAATGCATAATCAGCCCAAAATACACTTTTCCAAACCATTTTTAGCTAAAAAATATAATCATATCTGTCATTTATGCTCAATTAGACAACTTTAATCCTGTAAATGAACAGTGGAAGTCAAAATTAAAACATGTTAATTTGACAGCGGATTCATTCATATTGCATTTTTTTGTTCCACATCTTATCTTCACTGTACTTGAATGGCCTCCACGGTCACCAGATCTAAATCTGATAGAGCACCTTTGGGATGTGGTGGAACAGGAGATTTGCATCAAGGATGCTCATCTGATAAATCTGCAGCAACTGCATGATGCTGTCATGCCAATATGGACCAGACCAGGGGTCGGCAACCAGTGGCTCTGGAGTCACAAGTGGCTCTTTAGCGCCGCCCTAGTGGCTCTCTGGAGCTTTTTCAAAATGTTTGAAAATGGAAAAAGATGGGG